>APFE031749402.1:7748-44074 GCA_000404065.3 Pinus taeda
AAACTCCTTGGAAGTAAACTCACCACCATTGTCAGTTCTTAAACACTTTATTGTTCTACCAGTGCTGTTTTCTACCAATGCTCTAAACTGCTTGAAAAATGAAAAAACATCAGACTTTCTTTTCAACATGCAGACCCAAACCTTCTTAGAAAAGTCATCAATGAATGACACAAAATAAGACGAACCACCATATGAAGTTGTAGGGGTTGGTCCCCAAATATCTGAATGGATATAATCAAGTATGCCTTTACTAGTATGTTTGGCTGTTTTAAACTTTTGTTTACTTTGTTTTCCAAACAGACAATGCTTACAGAAATCTAACTTTACAGACTTTAGATTTGGAAGTAACTTGCGATCAGCCAAAATTTTCAACCCTCTTTCACTCATATGCCCCAATCTTTGATGCCATAAGTGAATGGAACTACTGTCATGTTCAGACACAATAGACACAAAATCTGACCCTGTACCTCCTTCTAACTGAAATAGATTTCCTACTTTTTTAGCTTTCATAGCTAGTAAGATGCCTTTGTAAATTTTCATTACTCCACCTTGAATTACAGTTTTATACCCATTTGAATCAAGTGCTCCTAATGAAATCAAGTTTTTCCTTAAATCTGGTACATGCCTTACATCAGTTAATATTCTTGTTGTCCCATCAAACATTTGTAGTTGTATGCTCCCAATCCCAACAATATTACATGTTACATCATTACCCATGTACACAACACCATCATTAATTGATTTATAATCCTTAAACCATTCTTTATGGATACACATGTGGTTTGATGCCCCGGAATCTAACAACCAATGTTGACCATGATTTGACACATTAACTTAATACTTCATCACTCATACCTGAACCAGATGTCAAACCTGTATCTGTCGTATTTGCCTCCTTCTTCTCTGTCGAAGAATCTGCTTTTGAAGTTTGTTGCTGTCGCTTCCAATAGTCCTTCTTTAAATGCCCTGACTTGCCACAAAACCAGCACTTTAGCTTACTCTTCTTTCCTTTCGACTTTGAACATGAGTCGCTCGGCTTCCTAGGGCGTCTTTCTTTCGAACGACCTCTAACCATCATAGCTTTTGATGTAGAGGTTTCGGAATGCGACCTCCTCCTTGTTTCTTCCAATAATAAGGATGCAACTACATCATCAAATTCAATAGTTTCTGATGAACTAAGACTTATAGAAGTAACAAAATGATCCCATGACTCGGGCAACGAGCACAATAAAGTAATAGCTTTATCCTCGGATGGAATTCTTACTTCTATACTTTGTAATTGCACAAGAAGAGTATTAAAAGCATTTAAATGATCAGCAATCGATGTACCTTCCTTCATTCGCAAACGGTACAACTGTCGCTTCAGAAGAATCCTATTGGTTAAGGATTTGGTCATGTACAGTTTCTCTAGTTTCGTCCACAAACTAGCAGCTGTTGTCTCCGACACAATATTAAACAGGACATCATCAGCTAGAAACAGTAGGCATCCCAGCAGTGGGTGGTAATGTAGTGCCTTGACTGCGGTAGCGCGCAGAGGTAAGTATGATGAATCTGGTCGGAAGTAAGTGTGTGACCATGTAGTGAGTCAAGTGAGATGCATGAGGGTTCTAACACATGGAGGGGAAAATGAAGTGTGTTCCTTTGAAGCTTGTAATAGTACACAGTTGCAAGGAACACACGAGCGGAATGACATCACAAGATGGAAGCGGAATAGTCCACAAACCAAAGTGACAGGTTAATCCAACAACATGCCTTCAACAAGCTTCATACAACTGCAAATGAAATAATTCATAAGAAAATGCGTAAATTAAAAAACATACATTGGTAAAGTAACCAGAATAATCGAACTACAATAACAACATATGCATGAAAACATGTTGTCTTAGTTATATTATTAAGTGAAATTCCGATCCATACATACACCATTAACATCCACTAGCCCCAATAGTGGAACATTACAATCAACACCGCCTGCTCCTCCAAATAAGTATACTTGCTCTACGCTATGGAGAAGCCAAGGTTCGTCATAATACTCCCAAGCCTTCTCTAAGGCTAAGCCTAGCCAAAATCTTGGCTCCCAAAAGCCCCTTATATGGATTACGAGGTTCCATTTATAACAGGGGGTGGGGTAACACTTGACATGACTACCCTAATGAATCTTCAACTCCTTTACAAATAACTCTTTACATTACATAGTGACTATTCACATTCCACTAGTGACACTTGGAATTTCACTTAAAATATATTAATACGTTTTCCACATATACCCATGTGGGACAAAATAGACTAGAGTCAACCTAAGAGGACAAACAAAATGACTCAGAAGCTTGGGGGAAGAGCAAGTTGACAACATCCTCTTGATAATCTTTGGTGACAAACTGATGCCAAGCTTGGTACTGCGGTATGGTGTCCCCATACTATTTGGTGATGTATTTATGGAAACAGACTCTTGCCTCCAAGTCTTCTGGGTATATGGTCCTTGAACCTTTGTCCAACTCATCTTTAAGCATGTGCAACATTGTCTTGATTATGCCTGGACCACCGATGTACCTCTCCATGTTTTTTGCACTCAGTTGCAAATCATCACTAGCGGCCTCTCGCATCAACTAATCCATGAACTTTTCGACCTGCAGCCGAAATTGGTTCTTCTCAATGGCTCCCGTGAGGGAACTAATTCAAGGGATCTTGTGTGTCCTCACCATGACACCCAGACTCTTGAAAAACCATGCATAGGAAGCCTCAATGCTACTGATGAGCGGAGGGAGATGCTCATAATTCTGGATGAACATCTGAATCTGTGCTTTGTCTGGCTTTTCCTGCGACTTCACTATATTATGTAAGTAAAGTGGGGATCCCTTATATCTCATTGTCCATTCTTGTACATGTGCAATAGCATCGTCTATGTTCTTGAGAGTTTGGAAAATCTTCATGCGCCACTGCTGAAAGCCATGTAGATGGACAACTCCCTTGTGCACAATGACAAATCTATCATAAAGTTTTTTCATGGGAGTCTCAAGAGTTGATACTTCAGCAAGTATCACTTTCCTCATCTCTGCCATAACAGATCCTGCAAATTGTTCTACCCTCTGCCTGGCCGCTTGCAAGTCCTTGGCCATCTTGTCATTCTCCGCTAACAAGAACTTGACATTTGATCTTGTGGCTTCTACATAAGCCTTAGAGGCATCGACCATGATAGCTGGATGCTTTTAAGCATCTAACACAATCACCCTTTCCTTCATAAATGCAAGTGGCACGTGATCATCTGGGAAATGCTTTCTCCACACCTATACAATCCTCTACTACAACCCATCAAATGACAGATTGTACACATCCATCACCAGATCATCATCAAGGAGAACAACCTCTCCTTTCTCGCTCAAGACTGGTTCTAATACTAGAGGTGGTGGAAACTGAGGGGCGATCTTGGATGCTCTCAGAATGAGGTTGGTATCTTGGTCCTGTGGCTCCTTTTCCAGTTCCATGTCCGTTGCTTCAACCATTTTCTCAATCTATTAAGGAAGCTCTCGAACCTACATATTCTCACCCTCTTCTTCATTTGTTAGCTATTCTAATTCTTCAAAATGTATGGGCATAGTTTTCTCTGTCATCGCGCCTTTCCCTTCTTCCTATTCCTTTTTCTGCTCCTCTTCTCTCTCTCTCTCCTTCTTAGCTCCTTCTCTTCTTTTAGATTCGTCTCTGTTTCCTGCAACCTCCTTTCTGCTTCCTCCAACCTTTGCTTCTCTCTCTTCCTGCACTCTTCACTCTTTATGTGTTGTTGCCTCTTTGCCTCTGCTGCCAAAGCTACCTTCTCAATGAGAGGATCTTCTCTGAAATTGCAATTTTTCTCAGCCTCTGGGTTCTCGGCAATCGTCCTCTTGCCCTTATCTTGCGTTGGTCTGCTGCTTATTTCTGTTGTTGTTGTTGTTTCTTCCTGGGGTGTTGTTGCATACAAAGTAGCTTTCCATTTTGTGGCAATGCTGACTGGTTCATTAAGCTTGGATTGGTTGTAACAATAACTCCAAGGGTCCTCCTTTGCCTAATGACATGCATCGTGGATCCATGGATAATACATTCTCACATAGTGGTTCTCTCAAATATCGTGGGGATCATACGAATTGTAATCCTTGGTGCCGAAATCATACTTTGCAATCTCCTTGGCTTCAACATCTACATCCTTCAAGCTCCTGATCTCGTACAATCCAATCCGCAAATGAAGAGCATGCCATGGTGCCTTCTTCCTCTTATGCATCCCTACTGATAACCCTATGGAGATGTGATATGCAACCTATTGCATGACCAACTTATCTGTGCCAAACCTTGGTATCACATGCAGAGGCTTCTCTCCACCAAACATCCTGATGAAGGTGCCACTGGGTGAGGCATACCAATCTGCAATGTTGAATATTGCCTCCATCGCTTCTTGGGACATGCAAAGTGGATCCTGGTCAAAGATCAACTTGTAAACCGGAACTAGCCTCGCCATGACTCCTCAGTAGATGAATTCAGAAAGAAACTTGAAATAAATGTTCATAGTAGTTTCTAAAAGTGTCCATGTCCAACCCATGCCAAGAAACAGATGTTGGGCACAGATTGCATCAAGTAGGTATGTGAACATATAGAATCTTGCTTGTTCATCCTTGGGTGGATTCCAAGAATTAGTCACATGCACTTTCAGTTGAAGAGCCAATAGATCCAACCAATTGAATGACCTTCCGTCATTTTACAAGTGGTCCAACACAACCACCGAACTTTGCGGAAAGGACTTCGTGCTCTCTTGACCATAAAATCGACATGCAAAGATGATCAAGAGTTGGTACGCCTTTCTGAGTAACTTCATCTTGTAAACATGATTGGGCGTGGATCTAAACTTCGACGAATCTTTCATTCAATGCTTTATGATGTCTCTAGTGTTAACATTGTTGTTAAGGGCATAGAAAAGTGCATCCATGTGGTTCACCAGCTGTGGTAAGTGATATATCTAATTATAGTTTTATGTCCTATAGGTAGCAAGTTTGTTCCATTGGCACTTCTCAATGTCATCATATCGGGATCAGTATGTGCGACAATCCAGTGAATGATGTCTGCACATGGGAAGGCGGGGTACCTACATGCAACCTTATATAAGCTTGACTTATGGATGTTGACATAGACCTACCGAACTTCTAGATCTTCCTTGAAGCTTCCTGCAAAGATATCATTGATTTCCTGCCATGTTATCTTCATGTCCTTCTCTATGAACAACTATGTGTCTGCATAGACTGGAAAGTTCATTTACACATGTTCAACTGCATCCCTAGTGTTTTTCTCGATAGTATCCTTTGTTGCAACTTTCTTGGAAGCCATGTTACTTGTACTCATGAAGAGTTTCTCAACAATTTTTGTACCTGGAGATGGAGAGGACACTCATGTCATGCAAATGTTAGCTTGAAACCAAAAGAATTTCAAGGACAAACCAAACAACAAACTGGGAAACTGCTGGGAAGGATTGTGTAATTCTAGGTTTCAAAGGTGAGGGAATGTTAGCTGGATCTACGCATTGCACAATACTAGCTGCTAGTGGGGAGGTGATGTTGATTGGAACTGAGCAATGCACAGTTCAGTCTAGCTTATGATGGCTAGGACTACACTTTTCGTAATCCCAGTAATCAAGGCTTCGAGATTGGATCCTAGAACTGTTCAATGCAAAATTGGAGCCAGTCCTTCGCAACCTCTGTGCTATTCCTGGAGCAAAGGCAAAGCCTTGACATCCAGAAATGCGCAGTGCATGCAGGGAAGAGCTAGATCCGAGCTACGAAAGCCTAGATCTACCCAAGGGAAACATGAAAATGAGTAGATCTGAAAGTGCAAGTGATAGTAGGTTCAGATCTAAGTGGATGATGATGCATGAAATAAAAACAAGTGTAGGAATCAATCAAATAAAAGAGCAATGAATCTTTTGGAGAGATTCGCCGCAACGACGACCGTTTGTGGAAAAATTGGGTTATGCATGAAACACTTAGGAAAGGAAATGAAAAACTTAAAACATCACTTCTACAAGCTAAAACAAATCAAATCACAAGAGGTTGTTCAATAAAATATGTAAAACAAAACTCTCAAAATCCAAGTAAACAAAAGCGACAGAAAAAGGAGCAAAAGAAAAGAAAAGAAACACTTACTTCGAAAAGTTGTGCAGACTGTGCCTAAGGTTCCTAGATCTCCTCGGAAATGCCAGATCTCCAAGATCGAATGTGAAAATTTTCTCTAGAGGTATCCATTACATATATTTTTTCATTTTAGGGTTTATGATGTGAAGGCTAAAAATCTAGGAAAACGCGAGACATGGCGCTAGTTTCCAAAAATAGTTCAAGTGTTACTCTGACTACTAAAAATAAATCCCTACTTTTTAGGGACACTTTTTTCACTTTTTTATTTTTTTTATTTTTCGGGAAAGACTACCATGCATGCATGGAGAAGTTGTGCAATTTCGGTAGAACTAGACAACTCACTAGCACATGCATCGGGCATCTGTTGAGGGAATGCTTTTGCGCAATTCCTGGGCTGAGTGGCTTTGGCTACCTCTCATGCTCTGCATAGTTTCCTAGCTGAAGGTAGGCTACCAATTGGGTTTGTAAAATTTTGAATTCAAAGCTCAATGTTGGCTTGAACTATGCATTTCCTAATAGCAAGGTTGGTTTCCCACTAGGATTGCGCAGCTCACTAAGGTAGGGCCAGAACCGTATTGCAGCCAAGTCAAGAGGTCAACTTGTGGTTAGAAAATAGAGAAAGTAAGAAAACACAAGCTATAGAGTGAAATATTAAATCCAATGAAAGCACAAATACATGGGTCAGTGTGAGATAAGTTGTTGGGATTTTAGTAGGGAGGCTCCAAAATGAAGTGTAGGCAAAATTTTGGAGGGTAGTTGTAGCCGCTACAACTTTAGCGAAACACTACTAGAACTCCATCTCTTTGTATGGACCTTTTCTTGTGTAAAGATAGTCTAACTCCTCCAGAAGTATTGTTCAATTCTTTGATTGTCATGGTTCCTTCACTAGGTTGAGTTAAAGATATAGTCTTTACCATTCCCTTGATCGGTCAATACACATACCAAGCCAAGTCAACTCACTTGTTTTGATTGGGGATGAGAGGTATATTGATGCACAATTAATATAGACTGTCAGAGTTTTATTTTCATCTCTGGTGTTCCTCCGTTGTTAGCAAGCCTGGACAATACCCTGATGGAGTCACTTCAGGAACACAAGCATTACTCTGCTTCTACCGAACCTGGACAGTACCTTGGTGGAGTTACTTGCTTTGCCTCTTTGCGTAGGAAGCCTTTCTCTTATTTCGCCTTTGCTTTTATTTTCATTTTCATTTTTCAAAGAACTGTGCATAGGAACTTATTTATTTCCTAAGGCAAAACAGGGATCCAGACTTATTGAGAGCAGAAGAGGTTGTCCCTTCAAAGAAGGATGTTTATATATACCTATGACATACTTGTTAAGGTTTTACTCATCACCTTACTCTACTTGACTGAGTTGACAAGGGTTAACTGAATATAGAAAATCGATTAGAGTAGGCGATACTAGTTAAAAGTGAAAGTGTTTTGATTTCACGAAGACTTATTCTAAAATGAACATATTTTCCATCAGGGTATCATTGACTATAAGAAACACAAGATCCCGATAAGGAGAGGTAATAGACAAATAACCAAATTTTGATAGTTTTACAAGTCCTCGTGTATTTCACCCTGATTGTCTCAAGAATCCAAACACTGTTTCATGGGAAAGCTAATCCTACAGGTGCATTGCTGGGAACGGGATCCCCCAAGGACAGTTTTGGGGCTAAAAGCCCATGTTTTGGGTTGAATTTTTTAATAAAGTTGTAAATCCTTTGCATTTTGTGGTCCCGAAGTGCGAAGGTGTCATGAGTCATAAAGGGTTGTCCACCCTTATTTTGTAAAGTAAAGTCTGCTGTAAATATCTACCCATGGTCCGTGGACCATGGGATTCTATAAAAAGAGCTAAGTAAGTAAGCTCTAAGAATAAATAAGAAGTTTGGTAGAACTAAGAAGTCTTGAGTGATAAGGAGAGAAGTCTAAGTTTCAGGTCGTAGCGTAGGTAGAGGCTTTGCAACTGAGTGCGCAGAGGCCTAGGGTGGAAGTCCACAACTGAGTGCACGGACCCCTACAGCTTTGTGCGCAGAGCGAGTAGAGTCTGTACTCATCTGAAGATATCAATAAAGAAAATCATTCTACAATTTTTGTGTCTTTGTTTCCTGTTAATGCATCTTGTCATATTGTGTATCAATTTCATTTATAATGCTTATGTGATGTGTGAATGTGTGTAATTACGTTGGTTAATTGAACACAAGTAAGAACATCTATTTACATGGTGCTAACTGTGACTGTGTAATAAGATAAGTAAGATACTTTAGATAGTTTGGGAATATGCACGATACGCTGCCCTATCAGCGTAAAAGTACTTGAACCAAAGGTTGAGGCTGCGCAAAGGTCAATCGCACCCCTTCGTGGAGGTACTGAAGGATGAAATAAAGGGATAGTCTGACAAAGCCCTAGAACTTAAGTGACATGAACGAAGGCAGGAATAGACGAGAAAAACCGACATCACAACCATCTCAGGGTGCAGAAACTTGGTTCTAGCATCCCCCCATACTGCTTCGGGTGAGACTTCAGTCCGTGCTCCATGGGCTAATGCCGAAATGGCCAGTAGTGTAGGAATTTGTTTGGTTAACTAATGTTGAACCTGGGTTAGGCCCCACCAAGACAACAAATGGTTTTGTTGCTAGGACCAATGTCGTATCACTAGAATCCAACTAAGAAAGTGATCAGAGACTGGTTCGATAGGAAGATCCACTAATTCGCGACACAGGAGAACGGAAACCCATCACTGAAAAAGGAATAGTGGCTAGACAGGTACCTATATATAGAAATCCACGAGATCTTTTTCTATTCCTTTCTGGTTGAGCTATATGAGTGGATCGCAAAGCTAGCAGATAGCCAAGGAAGGTGGAGACTTGACGGTCCTATTGTTTGTACCCTGGAATTATTTCAAAGACTGGAAGCCTCTAAGGATAATATCACTCACACTGTCAATAATTGGCTCAATCGCATAGTAAGAGGATTTGTGACCGAATTTGTGGTCAATACCTCAGTCAGCTACAGCGACACGAAGCAGAACTTTTTCAAAGGACCGCGAAGCGGAAAAACTTATAGGAATGAAGGAAGAAAGGATTCCAAATATAGTCCATTGATTTCACCTCCATTGGGTGACAAAGAGGAGTAGTGCAGGCTTCTCTGTAAAGTGTTATTCAGTTAATAAGACAAGGATTCCCACGACTGCCACCTTCACCCACACCACCTCAAACTTCGCCACCATCACTTGCGACTTCACCCATACCGTCTCCACCTCCACCGCAATTCATTACGGAAAATCCAGTAAAGCTTCCTTTTTTCAAAGGCTTGGGAAATGAGGACTCGGAACAGTTTTGGTTTGTCGTGAAAGCTGTATGGGAAGCTCAGGACGTTAAAGATGATCACATGAAGAAGGAAACACTAGTTAGTGCTCTGCAGGATTGTGCTAATCTGGTACATTAAATACTCTAATGATAACCCAAACGCTGGGGTGGCAGACATCCAGATTGCGCTAAAGAAGGAATTCAGTAGGCCTAAATCCGAGGCACAGTCAATAGTGCGGTTCAAGGAAATCGCAATGAAACCAGGAGAGACACCTTGGGAATTAGATCAGAGGTTGAAGTGTAAAATCCATGAAGCTAACATGAACTTAACAGATGGACAACACCGCGAGTGTTTCATGGCTTCTCTCCTGCCACACCTGAGGGTTGCGCTATCACAACAGAAGATAACAACTCAGGTAGAGGCCTTAGATATTTCAATGGGACTGCATGAAACACTGATGTAGGATCTAAATCTGGGGATTCAATAGATCCATGCGCAGTTGCAAAATCTTTGCCTTGAGATGCAAAATTTGAAGCAGGACACAACAGTTCGGACAGAAGTGCACAAAGAAGTATGGTGCCTGAAATGCAAGGGTTAGGGGCATGACAAAGACCATTTCTCAGTCTTTGTGAACTACATTGCAAGAGGGGGGCCGATGCCTTTAAGGCTGGAAACTCAAGCAGGACCAAGCGCAGGGCCTGTGTTGTGGTGGGCTATATGTTAGGTAACAGGAAAACATGCCACATATAACTATCATTTGTTGTAGAAGTTTGTACAGACATCGCAACCACTGTTCTGCAACTTTTGTAGATCGGTAGGGCATGATGAGTGCAACTACAGGAGCTATGAATTGATGATGGATAGAACACCCACCTATAGGGTTCAAGCAGAAATGTCACCCCCTCACCAGAGCATGGGATGGCACGAACAGGCTTTCAGGGGCGTGGACGAGGCCAAGGCAGAGGATGACCAGGCAGAGGTCTGGGACAGCTAATCTGCTACAATTGTGGAGGACCAGGACACTATGCCCGCGATTTCACTAACCCAATGCATCCATCGTGCAAGTATTGCACTCTATTTGATCATGAGATAGAAGATTGTCCTACGTTGATAGCAAGGATATGTGATAAAGGAGCACTACCACCTCAGCCGACTCAGAACCTGCAGATGATGAGCTCTGAGCCTCATGAAGAGGATCCGAATGTGAATATAGTGCTCCGAAGTGGAATTGCAACAGGGGATGATAAGGGGAAACAACCCGAAGATAGTGCATGGGTTCGCAAAGCTCCGATGAAGGAAGCTAAATTTGATTTGGAGCGCGCACATGAAAGTTTCATGGAAGCAAATAATATCTTCGTTGAGGCCTCCACCTCAGGGAGTAAGGATACACCTGATCAGGAGATGAACCTTTCTATGTTTATGACCTTTCTAGAGACCTTCATGAAGTTGCTACGCGATAGCAAGGTTGTGAAGGGATTACAAGAGCTTATAAATAGATGTGTCAGAAACACTCTAGGTGAACCGCACGTGGTATGAAAGATCGGTAAGCATAAAACAGGGATAGGACGAGAGATGAGGCTAACCATGCAGATAGGAGAGTATGAAATGGATCAGGTTATTTTGGACCTGGGGTCAGACGCAAACGTCCTACCAAAGCAGACTTGGGAACAGATGGGAAGACCCGTGTTGTAGTGGCCTTCGATTCAGTTAAGGATGGAAAATCAGCAGAAGATCATCCCCATGGGACAGCTGCAAGGGGTGACTGTAGATATTGAAGGCGCAAGCGCGTTGGCTAACTTTGAGGTAATAGAAATTTTGGATGACAGCAACCCATACCATACGCTCCTTGGCATTGATTGGGCTACTGATATGAATGGGGTAATCAACCTAAAGAAGAAAAAGATGATATTTGAGAAGAAATCACTCCGGGTAATAGTACCCCTAGATGCTGATGAAGGATCGCGCTATACTAAACGGATCCGCGATATGAGAGCGATGACGTTCTGGATTGTATCTATAAGATAACAGCATGAGACCAAGATTGGGTGAATCCAACAGTAGATGGACGAATTACATGGGATCACGAGAGTTCCTGCACCTCGGACTCTGATGAATAATTAGAGCACTAGCAGAATCGGTTACATGAAGTAACCACACTAAGCTGTAACATGATGACCCGGTTGCTGCGCTATGTGTCGTTAGAGGTAAGAAATCTTCCCACTTATGATGGCCTGAATGATGTAGATATATTCTTGGACGCATTTGAGAGGGAGGTACCAGAGAAACAACGCTTCCAGGCTTTGGACTGGGCATTGTGCACTATGCCTACAAGGTGGTGGAGTACGCACAAGGGTAACTTTGATGATTGATGTGAATATAGGAGGATGATGAGAACACACTTTGGGAAGCCAAAGGTATGAATAATAGACAAGTATGATGGGCAGGATGATCCACGTGTGCACTTGGCCAAATGGGCTCAAACTTATGGAGAGAATCCCCAACCTGAATGGGTGCACTTTTTTTGTCACACCCTGGATGTCATCCCGATGAAATGGTACTTAGAAACAGAGCTCCTCCATGGTACAAGTGAATAGGATATTCTACACAAAGGATTCATAATGACATTCAGCTTAGAAGATGGGTTTTACTATATTGACGAAGTGCTACAAGAAGTAAAAGTAACAATCTTTAGGATTCTGTAGGATCCTTTGGACCAGATTCAATCTGATTGGACTACTCAGTTGAGCCACGCGCTGTAATGCTATAACATAATTGCTGAAGAAGAAGATGAGGATTCATGAAATATTAACATCCCTAAAGCAGAAGGTCACTGCGATGTTGAAGGACCGCAAATTGAGAATCTTGATATAACCGCACCACTGAAAACAAAATAGGTAAATATTGGTACGGAGGTAAAACCCAAATTTGTGAAGATTGGAGATTACTAGGATGGCACGACAGTGGATAAGGTCACTGAATTGCTCCACGAATAACGGGATTTATTCCCTACCAAGTTTATGGATCTAAAAGGGATAATCGGGGACCTAGATGTTATGAAGATCACGTTGAAGCCCGATGCGAAGCCGGTTAAGCAAAGACCTTACCGTCTCAATCCGAAGTATAAGGAGAAGGTTCGCTTAGAGCTAGATAAGATGCTCATAGTAGGCATCATTGAGCCTATGGAAGAATCTGATTTGGTAAGCCCAATAGTGGTATAGGAAAAGAAGCCGAAGGATGAAATAAGGATATGCATAGATCTCAGGAAGTTGAATGACGCTTGTGTACATGATCCTTTCTCGACTCCATTCACAGATGAAGTATTGGACAATGTAGGTGGCTAGGAAGCATATTCCTTTACTGATGGATTCTCTGGGTACCACCAGATCAAAATCGCGTCGAAGGGTGGAAGCAAGACAACCTTCGTGACTGAGTGGGGGTGTTTTCAGTACACTGTAATGCCTTTTGGATTGAAGAATGCGCTTGCGATTTTTTCACACATAGTCGTTGCTGCGTTCAAGGAATTTATTCATAAGTTCCTGGAAGTATACTTTTGATCCAGATTTAAACAGGAACGCAACAAATTATAGAGATAACCATAAACACAGATATGCAGTAGAAATAATACTTCATTTCATTAATGTAAAATACTGAAATATGCTTACAATAGTAATGGAAATAAACCAGCTAGGGCGATGGTAGCTTATCTCTTAAAAGAGATGTGGCGGCTACATGCCTCTGAACTCTATCACAGTGAGGCTCGAAGGCCTATTTATTGTTGAGAAACAATGGTAAACATCCAAAAACCTAACCCTAGAAGATGAAACGCCAAACTGTGGGCCTCGTTTGGCTAAATTGGTACATCAACTTCCCAGGGTCGTAACTTTGGCATACGATCTCCGTTTGACGCCTAAAATATCTCGTTAGAAAGATCTATCCGAGACCTACAACTTTGGGAAGAGAAACATCAACCACAATTTTGCTCCCAGTTTTCCCAAAAAACGTCGTTTAGGGCCTCAAAACGGCTCCGGAAGTTCACGACCCGAAAAACTGCTAAAAATAGTAAATTGTGCTACAATTAAGGAAACTAAAAAGCCGAAAGGAACAATGGTGGGGGTCCAAGTGGACTTGGTGGGTGGCCACCAATATCCACTTGGATCAACTTTGATAACTGGACTGTGTTTGCGCTGGTGAAACACCATGTCACAAGTTTGCGCCTGATGCTAGATACATGTCGAAGATACTAGATCGCGCTCAATCTGAAGAAATATCTGTTTTGTGTTCCTTTTGGGACCCTGCTGGGTCATGTGGTTTGTAGGCAGGGATTGATGGTAGATCCCACGAAGATCACGGTGATACTTAACTTAGAAGTGCCGAGGAGTGTCAAATAGTTTCGTGCTACCCTAGGACATACTTGATATTACAGAAAGTTTATCAAAGGCTATTCCCTGATCACCGCACATATGGAGAAGTTGTTGAAAAAGGATGTCACATTCTGCTGGAAGGAGGACTGTAAGAAAATCTTGGATGTATTAAAAGAAAAGATGGTCACCGCACCGATTTTAGTCTTGCTAGATTAGAAGAAGGAGTTTCATGTACATGTCGACGTGTCATGTATATCGTTGGGATCAATATTGACACGGGCTGGCGGAGGAGACTTGGACCATCCTATAGTGTTCACAAGCAAAATGTTATCTAAGGTGGAGAAGAACTATTCCACCACCGATTACGAAGGGTTAGCCATGGTATACGCACTCCAGAAGTTTAGACACTACTTTTTGGGTGGCCATTTTAAGATGTATACGGATCATTCCGCATTGAAGTACCTGGTCAATAAGCCTGTGTTGGGGGGGAGAATATACAGGTGGTTGTTATTATTCCAGGAGTATGATTTTGAAGTTATTGTGAAACTTGGATGACTGAACGCGGGACTAGACCAGCTGTCACACATCAAAACAGGGGAGGAGCCCACTAATTTGGAAGAAGGATTGTTTGACGTCCAACTATTTGTAGTTCACGTCACGGATGGTCATTTTGAATATATCATACACTTCCTAATGATAGGAACTGCTCCAGAATGTTACACCGTCTAGCATAAGAAGGAGTTAGTGGTGTGCACGACAGAATTTTCTGTCATTGTCGGGCATCTGTACAAAATGGGGTCTGATGAGATATTGCGACGATATGTACCAGGGTTTGAAAGGAGCAGTATCCTCACAGATGCTCATGGGGGTGCCGCGAGAGGACATTATGCAGGGAGAGCGACCACGCAGAATATTCTATGCGCAGGGTTGTGGTGGCCAACCCTCCATCAGGATTCAAAAGCATACTACAAAGTGTGTGATGTATGTCAAAGGACTGGTAGGCCATCATGGAGGGATGAGCTTCCTCTGAATCCACAGATGACATTACGACCCTTTGAAAAATGGGCGATATATTTTGTGGGACCCATTCAGCCTTAAGGGAAGAAGACGGGAGCGAGGTACATTATCACCATGACAGAGTATTTGACTCGATCATCGGAGGCACAATCTGTGAAGGATTGCACAGGCGCAACTACTGCAAAGTTCTTCTTTGAGTATGTACTGACGTGATTTGGGTGTCCAAAGTCTTTGATGAGTGATTGCAGTACACACTTTCTAAATGAGACTATCAGCACACTAATAGAGGAATTTCAGGTATATCACCAGAATAGCACGCCTTATCACCCGCAGGATAATTGGATGGTGGAAGCATTCAATAAAGTGTTGGAGAACACGATGACCAAGGTTTGCAATTCTCAGCGAAGTGATTGGGACCTACGCATACCCGCAGTATTACGGGCCTATCGAACGACAAGAAAGAAGTTGACTGGACAAACAACCTTTAGGCTTGTCTATGGTGTTGAAGTAGTGATGTCCACGGAATACATTGTGCCTAGTCTATGCATAGTGGCACTCATGGGTATGACGGATCGCGAAGCCCTGGAAGAGAGGCTCATACAGCTAGCTGAACTTGAGGAAGAAATATTTCTAGCTAGATTTCACCAAAAGGTCCAAAAGCAGCGCGAAAAAGCATGGCATGATCGGCACATTAAGCTACGCACTTTTAAGGTAAATGACCTAGTTTTGCTATATGACAATAAGTTTGATAAATTTCCAGGGAAATTCAAAATTCACTGGTTAAGGCCCTATGTCATTAAAGAGATTACCGATGGAGGAGCGGTTCAGCTGGTCAAATTGAATGGAGATCCCTTCCCAGGAGAGGTGAATGGCATTCGCTTGAAGCCATACACCAATGGTCTGGCCATGTGACTATATGAAGGCATCATAGTCGTAGCGCTCTAGGTATCTGAAAGGAGGCACAGGACTATAAACTACACTGCCCAGGTTGAGGAGCTGCGTGATTGGAGGATTGTGCGAAGCAAGGAAGTGTCACAGGGTTCACGGCAGCGTGAGAGCAGCTACGCTACCCAGGGAGAAATCGCACAGGTCGGCCAGAAAGTGACCGTTAAAGTCACTGTTCATGATTTGACGGTAGAAATGTAGCCAAATGGAATGGGCAATCAACATTTAAGACTGAATTTATGGGTTAGATCCTTGAAAATCTACTGCCAATCTGGAATTAATGAACCGAATTTGGGGGGAATGGTCGAATTTGAATTCAAAATGCCCTATAAATTATAGGTGGCTACCCATTGAAAAACACTTGGCATTTTTAGAAATGAGTTGTTTAGCCCTCAGGCGCACATGAACCGCGAGAACTTCAAAGCTCTGATAGCTAGTTCAATATTTGAGACGTTTTCGAATGTGACATAAGAGTTATTTTAGAACATCATGTCAGCACCCACAGAAGCTATAGATACCAAAGAATTGATAGCAGAGGAATCGGTGCTGGAAATTATTATGGAAGAAGCTACTCCAGAGGTTACCAAAGCATTAGCGAAAGTCCCCAAATCACCAAGGAAGTTGAGACCAAATTCCACCCCAACCAAGGAAAGTATGAAGGATAAGAAGTGTAATCATCTTGGAATATCGGTGTGCACATCGCTGAAAATAAACCCACCGAACCCTATCACACAGGAAAAGGGCAAAGCCATCAATCTGGAGCCAGACGAGGAAGAAATCAAAGACATCCCGATGGATGAGGAGGATGTGAGAATAGATGTGGAGAAAGTTGAATCCCGGGGCATTGACCCTATCACTCGATTGCCTGAGTACATCCCTTGCACAAATGCAAGACCAAGGTCCCCTTCCAAACCCCTCTGCTGCCAGATGAAATTGTTTTTGAAGGGCCACAATTGGGGCGGGTTCCTCTGTTAAAGCTTGAAGACTGGGACGTGGCCGACCATGAGAAGTTCCCACACCTGGTGACCAAGAAGCTGATGCGCCACATCATCAATACAACCACTAGAATGACCTCATTGGAGTCATGGAGGTGGCTCAGAGGAGTAGACAAGGCAGGTTTTCTCAACTTGCTATGGGTGTCGCACTACAACTGCACCCCGGTTATAGTAATGGTCATCAAGCAGCTGCTATGATTGTGCATGATGAGTTTCTGTGGCTGGAGGAGCCAATACCCATCACTAACAGGTTGATCCATAGGATCACGCAGTTGGATTACACAGGAGAAAATCCGGCCATGATATTTGGCAGAAAAGGTGTTGAGCAGGCCCTCACAGAGGCCATGAAAGAGAAGTTTAAGCTGGTAAAGAAGCCGCGTGGATTTTCCATATCCATCATCTGTGACCCTATTGAAAAGGTGTCTACGCAGATTATAGCAGGGAAAGTGATGAGGAAGTGTCGTGCTGATGACATGTCGGCGCTTGTCGTCGTGCTAGCAGCCTAGTGCGTCAAAGGAGTTTAGTTCTATTGGGCAGACTATCTCCACGGTGAGTTCCTTGCGAACTGTCGCGAAGCACAAGAGCTCAGCAAGACATTCCACTACGCGTGGCTCTTGCTGTCTATTGTGCTGGTAGCATGGGAGCTGCTAGAGGATAGTTAATTCCCTTCAGTCATGCCAGATCTACTAGAAGCAGCAAAGTACGCTTCATTGTGGACGACCAAGGATGCACAGCACATCAAGGATAACAAGATATTCTGGATCTTGATGTAGATGAACATCTGCATGGCCATCAATGCAAGATGCGGTTGTCACCTACTATATTTTCCAACCTACAAGGCTACACAAAATTTAAAGCAAATTTTCAGCATGTGTCCATCATGGCACGGAAGGACCCTGCATAGAAATGGTATGACTTTCCTTACTTGGCAACGGATGACACCATTGATGCAGTACTTAACCGATGGCCAGAAGAATGGCGCACCACAGCAAACTTGGCAATGGGAGGGAGCAAGTCCGTCGCACAGAAAAAGATGGAGGAGGCCAAGCTCAAGATGATGTAGTTGGCCAAAAAGAGAAAGAAGGAGGCCGCTGACAAGGCCCAGACGGAGCGAGATGCCGCTTAGAAGATATAGAATCAAATAGGTGGAACAGAACGAGGCTCTGACAAAGGCGTGAGGTCGCCTTCACCTGAGACAGAGGAAGAGACGGACGAGCAGATAGAACAGCATGGCGCAGACCCACAGGCGACGTCCGCCCACATCAGGAATCCAAGGGAGCAAGAGAAAGGAGGGTCTAGGAAGAAATCCAAGGCTACTAAGACATCACTAGACCCAATCACCCTCACAGAGGGCGATTTTCATGACATCGGTGACACAATGCGGGATGTCCCCGCGAAGGCCCTACAACAGTTTGAGCAGCAAAAAAAAATAACCTTAGGGGCTATCCAGAGAGGTTTGTAGGAGCTACAGACCCACGCGTCACAGGCTGGCACGGTGTCCACCAGCCTTGCTAACGGCACTTGAAAAGCTTCTGAAATGCTGCACACCAAGATCTCCAGCGCGATAGTGCTGCCTGATGGAGAACTAACCACGGAGAAAAAAGCTAACAAACCCACTATTAGCGCCCTAAAAGGAATATGGTTGTATCTGGCAGCATTCCCTAGCAAGGCATTCCACCTTTTGTAGGATAGAGTGATTTTGGAGCTAAGGGATCGTGAGCACCGCACCCTCCAGGTGATTAGTGAGTAGCAGATTAACAATGAGTAGATGGCACTACAACGAGACTCTTCCATCACCCCTATGACCAAGACGACCAACCAGAACAAGCGTATAATGCAAGTCGTTGAGGAGGCACTCCGAATGATCCTAGAGTAGGCCATTCCTGAGGAAGAACCAGTTGAGGTGCACATCCACAAGCTGACTATAGGGGTGCGTGACGCATGTACAGAAATGGCAAGGGTTCAGTTGGAGTTGAACTTGCAGATTACCGAGTTACAGTTGAAGGCCCAGCCTTAAACCCCGCCAGAAGTAAAGGAGCAGTAGGAAACCACTATCACAGAGGCAATAGCAGTTGTTAACAATGTAATAGCAGATTGCACACAACTTTTTGAGCAACATTCGAGGTCCTCACGAGCTTGCAGGATGACCCTAACGTACAAAAACTGGAGACAGAAGCGCGTGAGCTACAACAGTGCTATGATGAAGTCAAAGGTACAACGCAAATTATCACGCTCACACAGAGACTAGCAAAGATGCAGGAGGCAAAGCAGCTGAAAGAACAAGTGGATGCAGTGCTACACAAGGAAGCAGTTCTAAAGGCGCAACTGAAGCCCTCGCTAAATGAGGCTTACACGGTGACAACCTCTATTGAAGGAAAGCTTGCAACTCTGCAAATAACTCAACAGAAGCTTTAGGCTGACATTTTAGGAGCAGTGACCAAGTAGATTGTTGAAGACGTGAAGCAGGCAGCCGCACAGTGCACTGCTGAGGTTGCGGTCATACGGGTCGAGTTGGGAGGTCATTGTGCTAAGATCTCTGCACCTGCCGAGTGACTCGAGGGCAAGTCAAGATGTTTGTGTTGGGGGCCTATTGGGAATGGGATCCCCTAAGGATATTTTTGGGGCTAAAAGCCCATGTTTTGGGTTGAATTTTGTAATAAAGTTATAAAGCCTCCGCATTTTGTGGTCGCGGAGTGTGAAGGTGTCATGAGCCATAAAGGGTTCTCCGCCCTTATTTCTTAAAGTTAAGTCGATTTTAAAGATCTACCCATGGTCTGCAGACCATGGGATTGTATAAAAAGAGCTAACTAAGTGAGCTCTAAGAAGAAATAAGATTTTTTGTAGAAATAAGAAGTCTTGAGCGATAAGGAGAGAAGTCTAAGTTTCGGGTCATAGCGTAGGTAGAGGCTCTATAGATGAGTGCGCAAAGGCCTAGGGTGGAAGTCCGCAGCTGAGTGTGCGGACCCCTACAACAGTGTGCGCAAGGAGGGTAGAGTCTGTACTCATCTAAAGATATCAATAAAGAGAAGCATTCTACAATTTCTGTGTCTTTGTTTCCTGTTAATGCATCTTGGCATATTGTGTATGAATTCCATTTATAATTCTTATGTGATGCGCGAATGTATGTAATTACGTTGGTTAATTGAACACAAGTAAGAAAATCTTTTTATGCGGTGCTAACTATGATTGTGTAATAAGATAAGTAAGATACTTAAGCTTGTTTGGGAATCTACACGATACGCTTCCCTAGTAGCGCGAAAGTACCTGAACTGTAGGTTGAGGCTACGCGAAGGTCAATCGTACCCATTCGAGGAGGTACTGAAGGGCGAAATAAAGGGCTAGTCTAACAAAGCCCTAGAACTTAAGTGACCTACACAAAGTCAGGAATAGAAGAGATAAACCGACATCACAACCATTTCAGGGTGCGGAAACTTGGTTCCAACATCCCCCCATACTGCTTTGGGTGAGACTTCGGTCTGTGCTCCACGTGTTGATGCCAAAAGGGCTAATAGTGTAGGGATTTGTTTGGCTAACTAACGTTGAACCAAGGTCAGGCCCCACCAAGCCAACATGCATAAACAAACAAATAAAGCAAAGGAAAGAAGTAAAATGAAAGAATAACAAGTAAGAAAAAGCAAAACAAGAAAGAAAAATAAAAGACGAAAGAAAAAACTACTCCTAGTCCTAAGCTAAATGATGCATGGGCCTACTCATGTGAAGTGATATTTCCAATGCATCCACCATCGCATTTGTTGGCCCATGTGAATAATGGCATGGATAACAAGAAATATGTTAAGGAACACCGACAAACAAGAAAGATAAAGCAATGAAAACCAACACGTTTGAAGTTTGAATGTGTCCATAGAAAAGAAAATATTAAAAGCATATGAAAGGCACTCTATAGGAAAATTATGGTTTTGTAACACACTACACACAGACAACAAACATGTACACACTTTCGACCTTGACAAACGATAAAACATGCAAAAAGAAGAAAACTTTCATTTCACAACATGACTTGCTACGCATGACTCTTCCAGTGCATGAGCGATAGGATCGTGTGATTCTAGTGGAGGATTTGAAACTCGTAGATCATCTTTATTTTCAATGTGCATGAGAGAGTGATGAGGAGCCTAGGGTGATTCAACAAATTTCTAATTAGAAGTGGAACTGAACTCAAGGCCATGAGAACCTAACATAACCATCATCTCAAACTAAAGTGTCTCGACAGCTGGAGGGGTTTCAACTTCGTCAACAGGTAGATCATCAAAGATCGGTGGCTTAGAAATATCAACAACAAGTGAATTAGAATCATGACCAAATGAACGGGAAAACAAATCACGATAGCCACAATCAGAAAATCAAGATGTACATCGACATCCTCATGATTTGACAAATCATATAGAGGGGTTGATGAGAAACACAAATTTTCACCCTCTGAATTTCTTGAAATGAAAGAAGAAAGATCAGGTAAATTCGAAAAGAAATATTTGTCTTCTCCAAGATCAAATTACGGATTGACATCCTATGTGTTCTGTGAATGATCCAAATTAGATACATTCAGGGATAAAATTTCACAAGAAAAATCAGAAATGGCAGAATCACAGAAGAAGTCAGGATAAAGAGGATGAGGTTTTGATTGAAGGAGGTCATCCTTATCCGCAGGTTCTTCTTCAAATTCCCACACATACTCCTAAAAAATGATATCACAAGTTAGCTGCTCAACACCAACTTCGTCCACAACTTGATCCTAGTGAACATCACATGTAAAATCCAGAACGAATGAACATGACACACTAAAATCCGGAGGATCAAAGGAACCAGAGGACGAAGGTTGAGAAAATGAGATCATGTGACAACCATCAGGGTTGCAGTCCAAATCTGCGCATAAATCTAGAGCGGGTGGGGTGGGAGGAGGTGACAGTTCAATAGGTTGGTTCGCAACTTCTCCCACCTCGTCCTACAGAGCTAGAGTTATCTAATGAGAGGAGGGTGAAAAGTCACATGTGCCATCAACATTTTCCATATTAGATTTCGAAGCTCTAACACTGAGGTATGCTGGGAGGGGTTCCAAAAATTATAATTCATGTGTATTGTTAGATATGTGAAGAATAAATATTGAAATCTTTATCTTAGAAATTTCCAATCAATTTCATCTTTTGGGAATTGAAAAGCGAGGTTACAGATGCGTTGCGAAAATTGCACAACAACTTCACCATGTGCTTGCGTAATTCCAAATTTTTGCGATTAAGTTCTTTATGGTCGAAATGAAAGAAATCACGACCTAACTCTTTGATAATGTGATTGAAAGAGTGAATAGGGGTTTCCAAAAATGTAGGACACCATTTCTTAACATGCCTTTCGAAAGTGTAAGTGAATAGCTCACGAGAAATGTCATCCGAGGGGACTTCATTCCTATCACAGAAATCTAAAAAGGAAATGGCATGTCTTAACAAGGTTATTATGCGCTCACCATTGTATTTAATTCATGACAATTCATCAATGACATCCTCTGACACTTCTCAATCATGAGCATGAGAAAAACATGTCAGAGTTCGGATTTTGATGTAAGTCATGGATGATGTGCAGAGATTCAAAATTGAATTTGAGGGCTCAGCTTGTCATCTGGACCTCCTTCTAGTGCCAGATATGTTGACTGTGTTGGACCCGACAAGATTTGAGGGGATCTCCCCGATAATAAGTCCCAACTAGACCTCAGACCATTTGGAATAGGAGTCCCAGCAGTGGGTAGTAATGTAATTCCTTGACTACAGTAGATCACAGAGGTAAGTATGATGACTCTGGTCAGAAGCAAGTGTGTGACCTTGCAGTGAGTCAAGTGATATGCATGGGGGTTCTAACACATAAAGGGGAAAAGGAAATGTGTCTCTTAGAAGCCTGTAATAGTACACAACCTGAAAGGAACACACGAGTGGAATGACATCACAAGATGGAAGTGGAATAGTCCACAAACCAAAGTGACAGGTTAATCCAACAATACACCTTCAACAAGATTCATACAAATGCAAACGAAATAATTTATAAGAAAATGCGTAAATTAAAAAACATACATTGCTAAAGTAATCAAAATAGTCGAACTACAATAACAACATATGCATGAAAATGTGTTGGCTTGGTTATATTATTAAGAGAAAGTTCCATACATACATATACCATTGACATCCACTAGCCCCAATAGTGGAACATTACAGTCAACACCACCTGCTCCTCCAAAGAAGTATACTCGCTCTACGTTGTGTAGAAGCCAAGGCTTGTCACGATACTCCCAAGCGTTCTCTAAGCCTAAGCCTAGCCAAAATCTTGGCTCTCAAAAGCCCCTTCGATGAGTTATGAGGTTCTATTTATAACAAAGGGTGGGGTGACCCTTGACAGTCCCCTTTGACTCTTTGACTATCCTCAGGACTCTTCAACTCCTTTACAAATAACTCTTTGCATTACATAGTGATTGTTCACATTCCACTAGTGAAACTTGGAATTTCACTTAAAATATATTTATACATTTTCCACATATACCCATGTGGGGAAAAATAGGCTAGATTCAGCCTAACAAGACAAACACTATGACTCAGAAGCTTGGGGAAATACCAACTCGGCAACATCCTATTGATGATCTTCAATGACTAACTGATACCAAGCTTGGTATTGCACTATGGTGTCCCCATACTTTCTGGTGATATCTTTATGGAAACAAACTCTTCCATCCATGGATTCTAGATATATGGTCCTGGAACCTTTGTCCAACTCATCTTGAAGCATGCACACCATTTTCCTCAGTGTGGTTGGACCAAATATGTACCTCTGCATTTTTTTTGCAGTCACCTAGAAGTCATTGTTGGTGGCTTCTCACATCAACTGTTCCATGTACTTGTCAACCTCCAGCTAGACTTGGTTCTTCACAATGAATTTGGTGAGGGAACCGATTGAAGGGATCTTGTGTGTTCTCACCATGACATCTAGACTCTTGAGAAACCATGCATAGAAATCCTCAATGCTATTGATGAGTGGAGGGAGCTACTCATAATTCCAGATCAACATCTGAATCTGTGATTTATCTAGCTCTGCCTATGGCTTCATTATCTTCTACAAGTAAAGCAAGGCTCCCTTGTATCTCATTGTCCATTCCTGTACATGTGCAATAACAATGTGTATGTCGTTTCGTGTTTGGGAAATATTCATGCACCGCTGCTGAAAACCATGTAGATGGACAACTTCCTTGTGCACGGTGACAAATCCGTCATAAATTTCCTGCATGGTGGTCTCAATATTCGATACTTCAGCAAGTATCACTTTCCCCATCTCTTCTATAGCAGATCCTGCAGATTGTTCTTCCTTCTGCCTGGCTTCTTGCAAGTCCTTAGCCATCTTATCATTCTCTACTAACGAGAACTTGACATTTGAGCTTGCGGCTTCTGCATAAGCCTTAGAGGCATCAACAATGGTAGCTGGATGTTTTCTAACATATGATACAATCATCCTTTCCTTCATAAATGCAAGTGATACGTGATCATCTGGGACAAACCAAGCAATAAACTTGGCAACTGCTATCAAGGATTATGAAATTATGGGCTTCAAAGGTGAGGGATTGTCTGCTAGATCTGCACATTGTGTAGTCCCAACTGCCAGTGGGGAGATGATGCTAACTGGAACTGTGCAAGGCACATTTCAGTTTGGCTTATGCTGGCTGGGACTACACATTATGCAATCCCAGAGACCAAGGATTTGGGACTGGCTCCTGGAATTGTGTAGTGCGCAATTGGTGCCAGTCCTTGGCAGCCTCTGCTTATTTCCTGGAGCTAAGGTAGAGCCTTGATATCCGTAAATGCGCAATGCATGTTTGGAGGAGCTAGATTTGGGCCAAGGAAGCTCAGAATTTCCCAAGGGCACCATGAAATAAGCAGAACTAAAAGTGTAAGTGATGGTACGTGCATATCTGAGTGAATGATAATGCATGCAATCAAAAAAAGTGCAGGAATCAATGAAATAGAAGAACAGTGAAGCTTATGGAGAGAGTCACCACAATGACGACCATTAGTGAAAAAATTGGGTTATGCATGCGACACTGAGGAAAGGCAATGCAAAACCTAAAACAACACTTCTACATGCTAAAACCAATCAAAATTCCAGTGATCTTTCAATAAAACAGGTAAAACAATACTCTCACAAGCCAAGTAAACAAAAGTGACAGAAAAAGCAACAAAAGGCAAGAAAAGCAAGACTTACTCGGAAAATTTGCAAAGATTATGCCAAAGGTTCCTAGATCTCCTCAATAATACCAGAGCTCCAAGGTTGAATGCGAAAATGAGCTCTGGCAGCATCCATTAAATAGATTTGGTCGTTTTATGGTTTATGACATGAAGGCCAAAAGTCTAGGAAAAGGAAACACATGTCGGAAGTTTCCAAAAATAACTCAAGTGTAACTCTGAATTCTAAAAAAAGATCCCTATTTTTTAGGGATTATTTTTTTCTTTTTGTTTTTTTTTCTTTTTCGAGAAAGACTGCCATGCATGCGCAGAGAAATTGCTCAATTCTGGGAGAACTAGGCAACTCACTAGCACATGCATCATGTAGCTGCTGAGCGAATGCTTCTGCGCAATTCCTGGGTTCAATGGCTCTAGTTGTCTCTCATGATCTACACAGTTTCCCATCTAAAGGCAGGCTTCCAGTTGGGTCTGCACAATTCTGGAGCCGAAGCACACTATTGGCTTGAACTGCACATTTCCTGAGAGGAAGGTTGGTTGCCCTCTAGGATTACGCAGCTCACTAACGTAAGGCTAGAATCGGATCACAACCAAGTCAAGAGGTCAAGTTGTGGTTAGACAACAGAGAAAGTAAGAAAACACAAACTATAGAGTGAAGATAAAATCCAGTGAAAGCACAAGTACCTGGTTCAGTGCAAGATAAACTGCTAGGATTTTAGTAGGGAGGCTCCAAAACAAAGCATATGCAAAATTTTGGAGGGTGGTTGTCGCTGCTACAATAGGAGCACACAAATCTTTTAGATATGTTGGGGTTAATGAGATAATAGGTTTCTCTTTCATTGTTGTCAAATCACACTCCAACTGTTCTCCAATAGAATTGTGATTGGGTCTAGAAGGGGCTTCCTTTCAAGTTTAATCAATCCTAGTTAAGGGAGTTGGATTTTTGTTAAGTAATTCCTAAAACATGGTATTTGGATGTAGTTTCAAATGATCTCACATGGATGGAGGTGGTTTATTTGAAACTCCACAATCTGAAAAGGGTGGTTTGAATAAGGGAACGAAATAAAAAATCTATTCAATGAAAGGAATTGTTGGAGATTGATGCAGATATGGCTCAACTCAATGCTGAAAAGAATGTTGGGTTTTTATCTTTGGCACAAATACAAGAGATTAGGGATCCGGAAATGTGCAAAAGAAATATTCTAAGGTTGCAGCAAGAGGATTGGTGATTGAAGATCCGGGTTGTCTAGCTAAAGGTAGGTGAAAAAAATTCCATGATTTTCCAACAATATCCCTCAATGCGCAAGGACAAGAGTATAACTTGGGAAATTAATTGACTCAAGTGAAAAATTCACATGTATTGGAGACATACACAAGGAGGCTATTAGATATTTTCGTAGTTTTTCCAGGAAAGGGAGAATGTAGACATCACAAATCAAATGAAATTCATTAATACATAGCTTCAGATGTTCACAGTGGAGGATTTTTCAAAAATTAACAAGACAATCTCCAAGGAGGAGGAGACATTTGTTCTAAAAATCTTTTTCAGGACAAATTTCCTTGCTTAGATGGGTGGATGGTTGATATTCGTTGAAAAATGCAACAAGAAAATCCTAATTTAATTTTTTCCTTGAATTAAATTAGGAATTAAATTCTAATTCTAATTCTCGTAACAACTTGTAATAGTTAACTAAGTTAATTTCACTTAGTTGGCTCAGTTAATTCAAGTTGGGAGTCTATTAAGAGTTATGTAGAGTAGTTCCTAAACTTTAGGGGCCCAGGTTGAGTTATTTTGAGTTGTAATTATTTAATTCAGTTTAACTGAGTTAAATTCAATTAAACTAGTTGCAACTGATGGAGGAATTAGTGGGAAATCCAATAGTGTGGTGTAACCTGTAGTAGTGGGGTGTAGCCAACATTTCTCAACTAGTAAACTGAAGATTCACTCATAATTAACTCATGCATGTCATATCAGAGAAAGACCCAGTTGAGATTGGAGTTCGAGGACATTGTACTATCAGTTGTATAATCATATGAATTGTATAAGTGGTGCATGAAATCAGAGGAATGCCTATGAGGATTGCGCAGTTAATTATTGAGGAATTTCCCAATTAAATATGGGCTAATTCCCTAGGAAATTGTGCAAGGAAATAGGAGCTTGGTAGACAATAGATTTGGCTAAGTATTGGTTGGAGCTTGTTTGTGAAGCAGTGAGATAAATTGAAATTGTGCAGAGGTTACTCAGGCTTGAGAAAAGCATTGCAATCTTTCATATTTTCTTATTAATTCAATATACAGATAGCAGGGGTTTTTAGTTGTGGCTTTCCCCAGAAAATTATTGTGTTATGTGTGATTGAATTCTTTCTCTTTTATGCTTCGTGATTTCATTGATCGTTTTTTGTTTCCACTAATGAGTAGAGTAGTTTCAAGTCAATTGTTTTTAGCATATTATAATCTAAAGTTTGAATCTAAAAGGAATTTCTACAATATTTTCACTCACTTCATGGATATTATGGGTGGTGATCTGTTGAATTTGGTGGATGAATCTAGGCATGAGTGAATGGTTTTGGATGCTATCAATGCTACTTTCATAGCACTCGTCCCAAAATCTTATTTTCTTGTTACTTTTATGGATTACATACCCATCTCTTTATGCAATATAACATACAGAATGATCTCAAAATTTATTGTAAATAGGCTGAAAGGGAAGTTATCAGACTAGATATCGATGGAACAATTTGGTTTATGGAAGAAGCATCAGATTCAAGATGTTGTGTACATTTCACAAGAGTGCATTCAATTAATTAAGACACTTCAGAAGGAGGCTATCGTTCTTAAACCGGATCTACACAAGGCGTATGATTGTGTAGACTAGAGTTTCTTAAGGATGATTCTATTCAAAATTGTTCTTTTAATTGGACTTGTGGACTGGATTATGGCATGCATGACCATGGTTAACTATATTGTTTTGATAAATGGAGTTTCCTCAAATTTCTTCAGGGCTCATAGGTGGTTGAGGCAGTGTAGGCGCAGGTCAATGGGGAGGGGTGGATGTAGTTTCCATGGTGGGTTGTGTGCGTAGTCTTAGGTATAAGATTTAGCCACTTGATAGCATGCAACAACCTCTCTTGGAACAAGAGAAGAAATTCACTAGTTGGAGATCCACATGACCCATGGAAACCAAACTTATTACAACATAGAGCTCATTTTTGAGGTTTCTAATTAGTTACTTTACCTTAACCACACTAAGGGATGAAGGAACTAATAGTTGCACCCTGACACTTTACACTGGGAATTGGTGACTTTGATTAGTCATGTCTTGAAGAAAAAAGGAGAAAACAAGTATGATATCACCTCATTCCTGAATGATATTCAGAGGATTCAATGAAACTAGAGATATTTCCTGGAGAGATTGGATGCATGTATAGCTCATTTGGAGAGACATCTCCAATTTGAGGTAAATTTGTAAGGCCCTGTTGAAACAAGTGCTCAGGACCCCATGCTTGTAACTACTCCTAGGCCCATTCCTTGTTTTCTTTTCTTTTGCTATTTTGTAGATGGTTTTTGATAGGCTAATGTTAAGCTCAACCACAATCTTTGTTGTTGTTATTTTGTCTTTTTTTAGGATGGTCAAGATCATTGGCTTCACCTGTGATGGATTGAGGACTCAGGCCCATCTTTGAGGGCATATTGTATATCGTGATGCAATAGGGATGTAAGTTTACAAATCAAAGGAAAAAGAATTTCAACGTATAAAAAAAAAAAATAGTATAAATTCTGTAAAAAAAATGGCGCACAAGAACAATGCGTTTTCTACAACTCCACAAGGTTTTGTAGCAAGATTCTATCATTGAGATACTCAAGGGTTGCACTAATAAAAACATGTGAATTATATATTGCATGAAAATATGATACCAATGTTATGAAAGCTCGAGATTCACATAGTTAGACACAATTTCTATACATACAAATTATATAATAGGAAAGCCAACTCATTTGTTTATATTTGATCTTTTTAGACCATCTCAAATTCATTGCATAAATACTTGTAATCATCTCTACAAGTTAGCATATTGTTATTTTTCGAAATTTATGATCATTTCCACTCACTACATAATATTTGGAAAAAAGGAATTCACATTTTTTAGAAACATATTAAAAAAAAAAAAAAAATTGGTGATATATAATTAAGAGAGAATTAAAAAATAAATATTAATTAGCAAATTATACAAAACAACCATTTGGATTTATAGCTTTCATAAGTGAAATACAATTCAATATTTATTATATTTATGTCCATATTTTCATTTTTTTTATATTAATTATTTAAACTCCAGTTTAACAACATACCATCCATAATTTAAAAGTTACATTTTGTTGAGGTAAAATACAATTTCCATTGAGTTATATTGAGTTATATTTATGTGGCAATACATTAAATGATTGTTGAATTGAGGCTTCTGTGATCCATATCAGGTTTATGAGAGATTTTTTTCGGCGTAAATCACAAGATCTATCATTTGTCAATGCGTTTCGAACCAACCAGTGTGGTTCATCGTCAGGACAAGTTGAAGAACCAGATCCAGCTTTGCATGTTAAATAGCTTGAGCAGAGCCTCCAACGGCTAACTAGGCCAATGGCTAAATTGGACTAGGGACCTTACCTCAAAAATAAATATATAAATAATTTAATTTAATTGGAAGTTAGTTATAATAAGGGATTAATAAATATAAAAATAATTTAATTTAATTGGTTGTTAAAAGGTATTAACAATTAAATAAATACACAGAAACTATAAATAATTAGAATAAAATGTATAATTAACTATATATAGAGTTATTAACAATTTAATAAATACATAGCAAATATAAATATTGGAATAAAACATATGAATAACTATTTAAAGAGTTTAAAATTGGTTAAAAAAATAAAATAATAATAAAATATAAATAAAATAAATATATAAATATATAAATCATTAGAATAAAATATAATAAAATATATATATAAATATAAAATATAATATTAAGTTAGTATATATATATTATATATATATATATATATATCTTAGAATAATAATATTAATTAATTAATAAATAAATAAATAAACTAACTAGAATAAAATAATAATAAAAAATAAAAATTAATGAATACATAAACTAATCAGATAAAATAATTGTAAATATTAAGTTATTATAAAATAAACAAATGAGACCAGAAACGAGGGGAGGGGAGGAGGAGGGGTGGAAAGGAAGGAAGCGACTAGCAAGAGAGAACTGGGACCCAACATCTACTGATTTTCTAGCCATCCTCTCTATTGAGATTGCTCGGCCTCTTTTCAATCTCCAAAGATTCCCTAAATTTCCGATGATGGAACTAATAAACCCTAGCAATGACACTAGTGTCCTCAATACAAACATGATGATTGATTTTTTCCGCATGCTCAGCTAAAGCTGAAGACTTTGATCTCCTATGCTTAAGGTCAGCAATGTGTTCACTAATCCTTTGATTGATGGAGCGACCCGTCTCACCAATATAGGGGGTCCCACAGGAACAAGGGATAATGTATACCCCTTTCATATATTTAGGGTTGATAGGATCCTTTGCTGATCTAAGGGACATACGAATGGTGTTAAGGGGCCTAAAGGTTACAGGGACACTATGCATCTTGAGAATCCTTGCAATCTTATCAGTGGTCCCCTGAACAAACATAAGATAGACACCTAGAATCCGCTCCTTCGGCTCCCTTTTAGCAAGAGAATTCTTGGCAGCTTTTAGGAAAGCCTTATGTCCCATGTATCTACTATAACCATTCTCAACAAAGACATCTAGGAGATGGGATTTTTCTTTCTCAAAACTATTTTTATCTGAGATCCTTAGGGCCCTAGTAGTATGGGTGTTGAGAACCCCCATCTTTTGAGCAAGGAAATGGTGGGAACTGGCATGATGATACTGCTCCATATTCGTTTTCTTTCAAAAAACTTGGTGGGAGAGGGAACCATCACTATTCTTAGAAATAAGAATATCAAGGAAAGGGAGGCATCCATCAACTTCCTGCTCTTTAGTGAACTTAATGGCTGAGGATTGATTGTTGAGATGATTGAAGAAGATATCTAATTCCTCTTGGCCATGAGACCAGATAACATTGGTGTCATCCACATACCTTTTCCAAAGCTTGGGCAGGAGACGGGATGAGTTAAGAGCCTTGGACTCAAAATCTTCCATAAACAAATTAGCAATGACAGGGGATAGGGGTGAGCCCATTACAACCCCACAAGTTTGCTCAAAGAACTCTCCCTCAAAACAGAAAAAGGTGGAAGTGATGCCGATCTTAACTAACCGAGCAGTGTCAAGATCTGTTAGGCGGTTGATAACCTCCAAGGCCTCATTAATAGGGATGCAAGTGTATAGGGAAACAACATCAAAACTAACAAGAATGTCCCCAAGGTCAAGCTTAATGTCCTTGAGTTCATTAATAAAGGAAGCAGAGTCTTTTACGAAGGACTCCGTACGACCAACTAAGGACTTAAGCCTTAACGCAAGGAACTTAGCAAGAAGGTAGGTAGGACCTCCAATGGTGTTGACAATGGGACTTAATGGAGCTCCTTCCTTGTGAATTTTGGGGAGACTAGAGATCCTGGGAGTTATAGGGTTGCTCTCAATGAGTTTATGGTGCAAGGAACTCACTAAGCAGTATCTTCATGCCAGTTCCCACCATTTCCCTGCTCAGAAGATGGGGGTTCTCAATACCCTTGCTACTAGGGCCCTAAGGATCTCAGATAAAAAGATTTTTGAGAAAGAAAAATCCCATATCCTTGATGTCTTTGCTGAGAATGGTTATAGTAGATACATTGGACAGAAGGTTTTCCTAAAAGCTGCCAAGAATTCTCTTGTTAAAAGGGAACCGAAGGAGCGGATTCCAAGTGTCCATCTTCCATTTGTTCAGGGGACCACTGATAAGATTGCAAGGATTCTCAAGATGCATAGTGTCCCCGTAACCTTTAGGCCCCTTAACACCATTCGTATGTCCCTCAGATCAACAAAGGATCCTATCGACCCTAAAGAGATGAAAGGGGTATACATTGTCTCTTGTTCCTGTGGGACCCCCTATATTGGTAGCTATAAAAAGCTTCCCAAAAAACCCTGTAAAAAAGGTTGCTAGGAATGTGGCTCTTGCCATTAAGTCCATTAGCTCAGTGAGTTCCCTGCACCATAAACTCATTGAGAGAAACCTTATAACTCCTAAGATCTATGGTTTGCCCAAAATTCGCAAGGAAGGAGCTCCATTAAGGCCCATTGTCAACACCTTTGGAGGTCCTACCTACCTTCTTGCTAAGTTCTTTGCGTTAAGGCTTAAGCCCTTAGTTGGTCGTACGGAGTCCTTCGTAAAAGACTCTGCTTCCTTTATTAATGAACTCAAGGACATTAAGCTTGACCATGGGGACATTCTTGTTAGTTTTGATGTTGTTTCCCTTCACACTTGCATCCCTATTAATGAGGCCTTGGAGGTTATCAACCGCCTAACAGATCCTGACACTGCTCAGTTAGTTGAGATCTGCCTCACTTCCACCTTTTTCTGTTTTGAGGGAGAGTTCTTTGAGCAAACCTGTGGGGTTGCAATGGGCTCACCCCTATCCCCTGTCGTTGCTAATCTGTTTATGGAAGATTTTGAGTCCAAGGCTCTTAACTCATCTCGTCTCCTGCCCAAGCTTTGGAAAAGGTATGTGGATGACACCAATGTTATCTGGTCTCATGGCCAAGAGGAATTAGATCTCTTCTTCGATCATCTCAACAATCAATCCTCGGCCATTAAGTTCACTAAATAGCAGGAAGTTGATGGATGCCTCCCTTTCCTTGATATTCTTATTTCTAAGAATAGTGATGGTTCCCTCTCCCACCACGTTTTTCGAAAGAAAATGCATACAGAGTAGTATCTTCATGCCAGTTCCCACCATTTCCCTGCTCAGAAGATGGGGGTTCTCAATACCCTTGCTACTAGGGCCCTAAGGATCTCGGATAAAAAGAGTTTTGAGAAAGAAAAATCCCATCTCCTTGATGTCTTTGTTGAGAATGGTTATAGTAGATACATGGGATAGACGGCTTTCCTAAAAGCTGCCAAGAATTCTCTTGCTAAAAGGGAACCGAAGGAGCGGATTCCAGGTGTCCATCTTCCGTTTTTCAGGGGACCACTGATAAGATTACAAGGATTCTCAAGATGCATAGTGTCCCTGTAACCTTTAGGCCCCTTAACACCATTCGTATGTCCCTCAGATTAGCAAAGGATCTTATCGACCCTAAAGATATGAAAGGGGTATACATTATCCCTTGTTCCCGTGGGACCCCCTATATTGGTAGCTGTAAAAAGCTTCCCAGAAAACCCTGTAAAAAAGGTTGCTAGGAATGTGGCTCTTGCCATTAAGTCCATTAGCTCAGTGAGTTCCCTACACCATAAACTCATTGAGAGCAACCCTATAACTCCCAAGATCTATGGTCTCCCCAAAATTCACAAGGAAGGAGCTCCATTAAGGCCCATTGTCAACACCATTGGAGGTCCTACCTACCTTCTTGCTAAGTTCCTTGCGTTAAGGCTTAAGCCCTTAGTTGGTTGTACGGAGTCCTTTGTAAAAGAATCTGCTTCCTTTATTAATGAACTCAAGGACACTAAGCTTGACCCTGAGGACATTCTTGTTAGTTTTGATGTTGTTTCCTTGTACACTTGCATCCTTATTAATGAGACCTTGGAGGTTATCAACTGCCTAACAGATCCTGACACTGCTCAGTTAGTTGAGATCTCCCTCACTTCCACCTTTTTCTGTTTTGAGGGAGAGTTCTTTGAGCAAACCTATGGGGTTGCAATGGGCTCACCCCTATCCCCTGTCGTTGCTAATCTGTTTATGGAAGATTTTGAGTCCAAGGCTCTTAACTCATCCTGTCTCTTGCCCAAGCTTTGGAAAAGGTATGTGGATGACACCAATGTTATCTGGCCTCATGGCCAAGAGGAATTAGATCTCTTCTTCGATCATCTCAACAATCAATACTCAGCCATTAAGTTCTAAGAATAGTGATGTTTCCCTCTCCCACCAAGTTTTTTGAAAGAAAACACATACGGAGTAGTATCTTCATGCCAGTTCCCACCATTTCCCTACTTAGAAGATGGGGTTTCTCAATACCCTTGCTACTAGGGCCCTAAGTATCTCGGATAAAAAGAGTTTTGAGAAAGAAAAATCCCATCTCCTTGATGTCTTTGTTGAGAATGGTTATAGTAGATACATGGAACAGAAGGCTTTCCTAAAAGCTGCCAAGAATTCTCTTGCTAAAAGGGAACCGAAGGAGCAGATTCCAGGTGTCCATCTTCTATTTATTCAGGGGACCACTGATAAGATTGCAAGGATTCTCAATATGCATAGTGTCCTTGTAACCTTTAGGCCCCTTAACACCATTCGTATATCCCTCAGATCAACGAAGGATCCTATCGACCCTAAAGATATGAAAGGGGTATACATTATCCCTTGTTCCTGTGGGACCCCCTATATTGGTGAGACGGGTCGCTCTATCAATCAAAGGATTAGTGAACACACTGCTAACTTTAAGCACATAGAAATTTTTAGGGGTGAATGTGCACCCTTTGGTTTAATTAAGGGGTTTTAAAGTTTTAGTGGGCGAATATTTTGTATCATAGTACATTTCTACAAATCACCTCAAATAGCCCACCTTATTTTAAGGGAGAGGGTAAAAAAGGTAAATTTAGCCCTTGAAATTAGGAGTTACAACCTTCCATTCGCCCATTTCCAAGAATAGGTTTTATTTAAGTGAATCCATTCGCCCATTTTCAAGAATAAGTTTTATTTAAGTGAATCGTATGGGCCAAATACCATATTTATAAAAGAGGTATGGTAAATTAATAAAAATATAAATAAATGAGAAGTATGGTAAATAAATAAAACATTTTTTATATTTACTCCATAAGTGGCCTTATATACATGCAAGGGTGTAAACAAATAAAAATATAAGTAAAATGGAGGTATGGAAAATAAATAAAACGTCTTTTTATACTTACTCGAAATGTATGGTAAATAAATAAAAATATAAATAAACTAGATGTATGGTAAATAAATAAAACCTCCTTTTATATTTAGTCCATAACCCTCGTTCTATTTATGAAGGTTCAAGAAAGAGGTTTTATTTAAGTGAATCCTATGGGCCAAATACCATATTTGTAAAAGAGGCATGGTAAATTAATAAAAATATAAATAAATGAAAGGTATGTTAAACAAATAATTTTTTTTTTTATATTTACTGCATAAGTCACTTTATATTTACGAACACTCAAAAAATGTGTTAGATTTAGGTGAAACCTATGGGCAAAATACTATGGGACAAATACCATAGATTGTGATTAATACCATGCAAAAAAAAATTATTAACCCTAATATTAGTATTAATAAAAATAAAAATGGCACATGGTATTGACCCATGGTATTCACCATAATGGCACATGGTATTGACCCATGGTATTCACCTGGAATGTAGCCTATTTAAATGGGGAATTAAACCAGCATAGATCCATCTTTACTATGGATCTACTAACCCCCGAGAGGTATCGTGATATGCAAACTAGCATAGAGTGAAAAAATATTTGATCCCTTTCGGGGCTTGCTGGATCAAGAGTATAAATGGAGGTTGTAATTTAATGTATGTTAAACATTTTAGCTTGGTTAAAATAAAAAATAAAATAAAAAACAACTATTAATTCTATTAATTTTTATAAATTACTAATAGTAATTTTTAAGCTCCAGGTTTATGATAACCCATGGTAATACCAAGATATTACAATATTTTATAATTGAGTAAAATATTCGCCATGCCTAGTGAGAGATTCACCAAAAAATTATATATACATATTATATTATTGATAAAATCATCTTCCATTTTTCCTATATACCATGGAGATTTGCCCATTTATTATACATATACATATAAATTTAGGGGGGTTCTTAAAATTTTCCCTGCTTAAGCATAGGAGATCAAAGTCTTCAGCTTTAGCTGAGCATGCAGAAAAAACCAATCATCATGTTTGTATTGAGGAGGCTAGTGTCATTGCTAGGGTTTCTCAGTTCCATCATTGGAAATTTAGGGAAGCTTTGGAGATTGAAAAGAGGCCGAGCAATCTCAATAGAGAGGATGGCTGGAAAATCAGTAGATGTTGGGTCCCAGCTCTCTCTTCCTAGTCGCTTCCTTCCTTTCCTCCCCTCCTCCTCCCCTCCCCTCGTTTCTAGTCTCATCTGTTTATTTTATAATCAGTTAATATTTACAATTATTTTATCTGATTAGTTT
>APFE031749410.1:0-73934 GCA_000404065.3 Pinus taeda
GATGCAGCCTGGGCTGGAGATCTGGATCAGAGAAGATCTACAAGTGGGTATGTGTTTAACCTATTTGGAGGTGCAGTCAGTTGGATGAGTAAGAAAACAATCTGTAGTGGCACTATCAACTACAGATGCAGAATACATGGCAGCCACTCATGCAAGCAAGGAAGCAGTTTGGTTGCAGAGATTGTGTTCAAGTATAGGGTTAGTACTTAGTACAGGGAGCTATAAAGATAGACTGTGACAGCCAAAGTGCAATTTTCTTGGCAAAGAACCCTGCTTATCATTCAAAGACAAAGCACATTGATGTTCAGTATCACTTTGTGAGGGATATGATAGAAGACAAAAAGGTGTTGCTGGTAAAGGTGGACACTGTGAAGAATACTGCAGATGCATTGACAAAATCTGTGAGCTCTGAGAAGTTCTCTTGGTGTAGAGAAACAATGGGTGTTTCAGGGCTGGAAAAATGACTAAGCTCTCCTTTGGCCCCCTGTGGAAAGAAAACAACAAGTGGGAGAATGTTGGGTTTTCTTATATTCTTTCCACATAGTTAACAGGGGGTTTGAGGTGTACCCGTAACCCCACTTATGGGGTCCGGGGCAGCGCCCCGGAAAATTTTGGTTTTGGACCCTATGTTAGGTTGGGCGGACCCACCTATGGTTTTGTGCATGATTTTCGCACATGTTTTTTGGGCGTGATGGTTTTCGGTCCATGGTATTGGATCGATGGTTTTTTGGTCCATGGTATTGGGCGTGATGGTTTTTCGGTCCATGGTATTGGATGCTTCGGCATGTATAAATATGTATTGTAACATTGAAAGGAACATAATGAAAAATCAAGCTGGTAGTCTCGGTTTTGAGATCCAGTGGGAAATCTCTGTGTATATGTGTTTTATGTGTTATGCTCCTGCATTTTTATTTTTCCTGTGATTTAGAATTCGTATGCAGGTAATTTCTGTATGGGGTTAAAACCTACAATGAGAAGTAAATGTTGGCAATCTACATCCACTAAAGCAATGGAGACCTTACCTAATGGGAAGACACTTTAAGGTAAAAACAAAGCATGATAGTCTTAAATACCTTTTGGAACAAAGATTATCTTTAGAAGAGAAGAAAAAATGGGTCACAAATATGTTTGATTATGAATTTAAAATCATCTACAAAAAAGGGGAGAAAAATGTTGTTGTAGATGCACTCTCAAGAAAGGATGAGGATGTGGAAGGATTTCTTTGTGCCATTTCTATCATCCAACCAGATTGGATAACTGAAGCAAGGGATGAATGGAAGAATGATGAAGAAGTGTGGATGCTAAGTCAAAAGTTGCAGCAAGATCCCATTATATCTTATATATTTGGCTGGAAAAATGATTCATTATGGTACAAATATCGCTTATATCTTTGTAAGAATTCCCAACTCAAACAAAAGATTCTTTTGGAATTTCACACCTCTCCCTTAGGAGGGCACTCGAGATTTTTAAAAACTTACCACATGGTTAAGAAGGATTGTTTTTGGGAAGGCCATAAATCTAATGTTCAAAATTTTGTGGTTGAATGTTTTGTTTTCCAACAAAATAAAGTTGAGACAATAAAGACGGTCTATTACAACCTTTATCTATTCCAAGTCAACGTTGGGAGGAGGTCTCAATGGATTTTATGAGAAGTTTACCCAAGTCCGAAGGAAAGAGTGTCATCATGGTGGTTATTGATAAACTTACCAAGTATGCAATTTTTTTTGCATTATCTCATCCATTTAAAGACAGTACAGTTTCTACTGGATTTATGGAAATAATTCAAAAGCTATATGGAAACCAAAAGATTATTGTAAGCTACAGATATCCCATTTTCACTAGAAATTTTTGGACAAAATTATTTTCTTGTCTGGGTACTTAATTAGCTCATATCTTATCTTATCATCTACAATTTGATGGAAAAATTGAGATAGTGAACAAAATTTTGGAAGGATATCTTCATTGCTTTGTATTTGATAAACAAACAAAATGGGTAAAGTATGGTTACCTCTAGCTGAATGGTGGTATAACACTTCCTTCCATACTACAACAAAAATGACCCTATTTATGGCACTTTATGGATATCAGCCACCATCCATTACATTATATTTAAGAGAAAATTCTAAGGTTCAAGCAGTGGAAGATCACATCGAGCATCAACAACAAGTTCTCCAACTCTTAAAGGATAACGTCACTTTGGCGTAGAATCGAATGAAACAATAGGCAGATCAACATCGCAGCAAAAGAAGTTTTGATGTAGGTGATTGGGTGTTTTTATGGCTACAACCATACTAACAAATGTCCCTTAAGCAAGCTAAGAAGGATAGTAAATTACCACCAAAGTACTATGGTCCTTACAAGGTGTTGCAAAATATTGGTACTATGGCATACAAATAAGAGCTTCCTGTATCTTCCCGAGCGCACCCAGTTTTCCATGTTTCATGCTTAAAGAGGGTTATAAGTGACAAGATCCTAGTTCAAACAATATTTCTAGAACTTGACAAGGAAGGAAAAATAATATTGGAACCTGAAGCAGCCACAGAAACAAAAAACCAATAGCTATGGAATCGATCAATTTCAGAGTATCTCATCAAGTGGAAGAACTTACCCACTAAAGATTCCACATGGGAGGATGAGAATTTTATACAGAATCATCCAGAACTACCCAAGCATTGAGGACAATACACTTTTAAAGGAGAGGGGCATGTTAAGACCCTATACTACTAGTGTAGCGCTTATTGTTATTAGTGCAACCCCCTTATTGTATTGTTACTCCCATGTAGTCCCCACATTGTTATTATTGTGCCCCATAGAAGCCCACTATTGCTATTGTTGTAACCTTATAATATTATTGTTATGTAGTGTTACACAACATTTTGTCACTGTCCCTGTACTCCCCGTTTATGATCCTAGTGGAACTTTACAGCGTACCCGACATACTTTCGCATCATGAAGAAACTCCCAGTATGTCTGTCTTCACGAGCAGAATAATTCCCCTTTACACCATTTCCCAAGAATATTTCTTCTATCCCAGTTTACAAGACCAGCGCTACTGACTAGTTTTCTCCTCGTGTCGATTTACAGACGTTAAAACTAGCCCCCGCACCGATCAGAGTGACTGAGCCCTTTTCCGGTCACATCGATCCTCTTTTAGAAGGTTTTTAAAATAAGGATCCAAAGCTCCCATGTCTAAAAGCTTCGTAACAAAAGTCTGATAGATGGTTGGGCCAAATAAAGATGAGGAAAACAGTTTGGGCACCTTTACCCTATTAGGATGGTAAAACCTTAAGAGATAATACCTTCTCCCATGATGAGAGGAACCATCTCCCATCCATCCAAGCTTTATAAACCTCTCTTTTTCCCAAGCAAAAGCTAGTTGGAGTTTTGGAGCAAGTTTGAATAATCAGCAAGCCATCTATAGCTTGTAGCTTTCTAGTGTAAGTCTGAGGGAGAATAGTGTGATTTTGGTTTGGTTTGAGACTAGAGGGAAAGAGGCCTTAAAAATTCTATTGTTTGGGCTATCCATGAAGTGCTAGCAGAAGTATGGGAACCCAGATACGTCAGAGGAGACCAGCAACATCAAGGCACCGATTGTAATCTCTTTCTGATTTATATAAATGCAACTATTGATTGATTTCCTACATGAAGTGTCATTTTACATATTTATGGCTTAATGTTCCTTGACCTATTATGTAGGATAAATACAATATTGTATGTTATCACGTTTGTTGTTGTTTTTGTTTGCTTGTTTCAAGTATTCAAAGGAAGGAAATGAAAGATAGCTAGAGTGAGGAAGCAGGATCATCACCAAGTGGAAAAATGTTCTAAGAGGTAAGCCCTCTTAATTGATTCTAGCTTAAGGAGATTTTCCATAGGTTGTTTGTTTGTGGCTAGGCCTACTCTCTTGGGCTAGAGGAATTTTTTGTGTCCACACTGAGAATTTGCCTACACCACAAATTGGCGACTCTACTTGGGAGCCAATCCTTCTCCTTGATTGATTGTCATTTTGTGGTTTTGTGTGAACTTTTATAGTATCACCATTTCCCTTTAGCGTTCTCTGCTTTGCCTCGTTTAATGCTCTGAGCCTGAAATTTACAATGGAAATTCTAGTCTTAGCCTTTGAAATTTTTTACTTTTTTCCTTGAATCCTAAATTAGCACATTTATTTTTCTAACAGTCACGCGGACCCCCTTTTGGCATGTGTTGTCAGTTAGGCAGTCACGCCGATTCTTGTAGGTGAAAATTGGGATTTATCCTAGATCATAGCCAGTGTGTCTTTCCCTTCTGATTTCTATCTCTCAGCTTGTTGTGATTGTGTTCTCCTTGGCCCGAAAGCTCTTTTAGCTTGGATTGTATGATTGGTTGATTTGCATTTTCTTTTCTTGGTTTCTTGAGTTTGTGGATGGTGTATAACCCTAGGGAATCTAGGTCGTCACCCATTCACTTGTTTGCATTCTCAAAAATTCAAGTCAATAGTCAAATTTGCTCGTTGCATTTCGTTTGATTAGTCATTTTGTTGCCTTGATTTCCATTTAGCAAGTTTGAAAAGTTACATTTAGTGTTTGAGCATCTCTTTTCGGGCATAGATAACATTGTCTATCTTGTTTTTGGTTCAGTCTTTGCTTCATTAGTTTTGAAAGGAATTCTCTTTTGTGCTTTGTGTTTGCTTGTTATTGATTGTATTGGAAATGTTTCATTGAAGTGTTTGTGAAATATTTGTTTTCTCATTTCAGTGAAAAATACATAATTCTAGTTTGCTGAATCAATATGTTACATTAGTTAGCATCATTAAAGAATAAAGTTACATCGTCATTTGCATTGGGAAAGAAATGAATTCTCTTTACTGTTAAAAGGACTAGTTAAAGTGCATTTGATAGGAAGATTCAGTACATTTTGTAGATTTATTAAAGGAAGATTTCATTCTTTGATTGTTGCATTGATTTTGTGTTCCCTACCTCTCAATTAGTGTTAACTTTCGTTGAAGACAAAGATCTCTTTTCTCATATAGCTTCATGTAGGAGTTTGTTTGGTTTTTTTTTTTTTTTTAATTGAAACCTAATTCAAGATCAACTGTTAAAATCTATTGAATTAACCTAAGGAATCATTGAAACTTAACGCTTATATTTAGAGGTCTAGGTTAAAGACATGTTCTCGCATCTTTAAACTTAGTAGTTGTCATTCGCTTCGGCATTAGATAGCTATAGTACAGATTTGTGCTCCCCGTACCGTCGCATATATAAAGGGAGACCCCACTAGGTTTGCAATCCTTTATATGTAGGAAGCTGACTCTGTCGTCTTGTAAATGTGATACACCAAACAAAGAATTCGAGGAGATTGTCTACCTGTACTTCTTGATTCGTTGGGAGGCATTATGTAGTTCACAGTTACCGGGTAATCATTTTGCCTAGATTATCCCAAGCACTTGTCCTTTCAGGCTTATTAAAATATCATTGAGCACTTGTCCTTTCATGCTCATTAACTCCAAAAGCGACTAGAGTCGCCTTTCGCCCTTTTCTCAACTCTTAAAATATGAAAAGGCAAAGTTCTGTTTCAGTGTCTTAAAATTAACTACCCACGAAATATTTCTAGTTAAAGTTATCTTCCTTAGTGATTGTTCAGGGTCGTTTCCAATGGCAACATTTCCAGAGTCTACTAGTCAAGGTTTCCCCTCAAATGGGAATCCTAGTCCTTTCCTTCTTTTGGAAACATCGGGGCTCCTTATATGGCAATGTTGTCCCTCCCTAGGTTAACCATTGGTTTACCTGTCTAGATATTTTTTACCTCAGTGATTTCGAGTGTCCCAACTCCTATCCAATCTTCTCCTTCATTTGAACCAAATCACATTGATTCTAAGGCTAACCTCTCACCTTCTTCCCCTATTTCTTCACCCTCCTCTTCTACTTCACCTGGTGAAAGTTTCAAATCTAGTAACCAAGAGGCTAAGAAGAGGAAGAAGAAGAATTCAAATAAGTGAGAGGCCAATCATGCAATTATTACTCTAAATTCACTTCCTGTCGACAAACCTTCTGATCCTCCACAGAAGGTCAGATTCCCTTACAAGCTATGTAAGGGGGACCATCTCCTTCGAGACTGTCCTGGCATTCCCAGAGTCTTAGAGGTATGGTCTCATGACCTGAATTGACGATCCTCGTCGCCCTCTGGAGATCATGTGGATGCTACACCTTCAACTAGCGATGGCAAGAAGAAAAGGAAAATTAGATTCCCCTATAGGTTATGTGAAGAAGAGCATCTTCTTCACCTTTATCCTCTTATGGATAAAGCATCCAAAGCTTTGGAAAACCTTACAGCTCCTTAGGCCCAACTCCTTGTTGGTTATCATAGGCTTCCTTTTGACCCTCTCCCAGTTGGCAAAGAGAATGATTCATCTCTTGCCCATCCTGCTCTTCCTGAGAAAGACTCTCATCTATCTGTTCCCAGCCAACCATTGGTTGAAAAGAATGTCGACTTGGCTCTGGCTTTAGTTGTTCACTCTGTTCCCGAAGAGAGTGGTGATCATACTGCTCATGTTCATCTCATCTCCTCAGATTCCCATGAATTGAAGAGTGGCCCTCCCATCCCAGTTGTTCAAGAGAGTCCTTTTCCTATTCCTGTAGACCATGGGGGCAATTATATGATACCCCCACCAAGTATTTTTGTCATTGCTTTTTATTGGAGTCAATTGCCTGTTTTCTGCCTCCCATCTTATGTGCCTTTCCAGATCACAGTACAAGCCTATAATATGGTAGTACATGGCACTATATTAGATGAAGGCACATCTGTTAGCATCATGTCTTCAGCTACTTGGCAAGATTTGGGTTCCCCACAGCTTGTGCTTGTCACTCAGAATCTGTTGGCTTTGTATAGAGGAACCAGTCAACCCTTAGGGGTCCTTCCGAAGTTCCCTATTACTTTGTGAGGAAAGACCATCTATATATACGTGATGGTAGTCCAAGGTTTGTTAGATTTCAATATTCTCCTTGGACACAACCATGTTTATGTCATGGGAGCTCTTGTTTCTTCACTTTTCCATGTGGTTTGTTTTCCGTACGAAGGGAGAATTGTGACTATTGATCAATTGTCTTTCATTGGTCACCAAGCACCTCCTTTGCAACCATCATACCCTATCAACTCTTCTTTGCAAGCAGTACCTTCCCTGCCATAGGTCAATTATGTGGCTACCCCTTTCATCTCTGCATCCGCTGATGATCACACAAATGGTATTGTAAATTATGTACTGGGGGCATTGGAACCTGATCTGACTTCGGTACCAAATGACATATTTTCCTCCAAGAGCGTGGTTCTTCTATCTAGTGAAGACCTCTTGGGAGCCATGTTCTCATATGGTTCATGAATAGGTATGTGAGCATAGTTCCTTGTCTTGTGTCAAGCTCATTAAAAAATGAAACAAGGGTCATGAGGATAGTTCCTAGTCTTGTCTCAACCTTGTTAAAAAATGAAACAAAGGGTGTGAGCATAGTTCTTTGTCTTGTATCAAGCCCGTTAAAAAATGAAACAAGGGTCTCAAGGATAGTTCTTTTACTACGTCAACCTCATTAAAAAAATGAAGCAACTCCCTTTTCCAAATTGAGTCTTTGATTAAGATATCGTAAATCCCAGTCGAGTATTTTCAAGATCTCGAATGTGAGCCTTCATTCCATCCACCTAGTTGACTGAAATGAAGCTTGAGGAGCATGTACCTTGATTGAGTCATTATGTCAAGGACATGCAAACCTGTAGCAAGCATAGTTTTTCGTTTCAAGCTTGCGTAAAAATGAAACCGAATCCAAGAAGAGTTCTCCATGGTTAAAGCTTGTGTAAAAATGAACCCATGCCCAATTTACATCTCGTGATTGCCTTTTTTATCATCTAATTTCTACTAGATGAGCCTTGGTTTCTTCATTCCATTGCCACCATCTCTTTGGCCAATCATATGATTTAACTTGGTTGTTTTTCCTTTCCTGAGGGACCACAACGATGAGTGGTTTTTTTAGCTAGCCTCTTGGCCATTACATGTTTTGGGTATTTCCACCATTGCTAAAACTAGTTGCTACCCTTTATACCACTCGTTCCTCTAGGACGAGTCACCTTTAAGCTCTTTTCTGACTCATAAAAGCTGAAAAGATTGCTGAGTATTTTTTCCCTTTCTGACTCGTTAAAGAGAATAAAAATGGGGGATCTGCTTTTAGCTCTTTTCTGACTCTTGAAACACGGAAAGATTGTCGAGCTCTTGTCATTTTTTAATTCATTAAAGGCTGCGAAATTCCATTTACCCAGTATACATTTACCCCTTTTCAGGCCGGGATAAACTATTTATGAAAAAGGTACTCGCTAACATGGTCAAGTGGTTCTTTCAAGTATTGTTTTCTACCTTTTCGGGATCAAGAGACACAAATATACGAAAAGGGACCATGTGGAGTTTTCTTTTTAGTGTCTTTTTCAAACTCTCTAAACATGAAAAAGGTACCGATTTCCACCTTTTTCAGACTCGTTAAAACATTAAACAACATTGGATTGGTTGCAATGAAGAACATGAGCTTCTCCTTCCTAGGGCTCATTAAATTTACTAGGTCGGATTCATTCGAAGGATGAACTTATAGGGAAAGCATATGTTATCCCCTTCAATCATGAGATAAAAAATAATTGGGGTACCTACCAGAAATGGTGGGGGAAATTTGGAAATTCGATCAGTCGTGTTGGCAATTCACTCTTGAACATGACACTTTCTACTTCATGTCGAGTTGGGATATCCTCCTTTTCATTTTGACCTTCCTGGGTTAGGCCACTAATTTTTTCCTTCCATTTGATCTCTGCCATGTCATCATGACTACAGTCTTATGGATCCAAAAGCTACCAAACTCTGGAATCCTGTCGCCGATATGTTCAAGAGTTAGTCCTTCTGCAGTTACACTTACTCCTAATTCTCTGTATCATCTGAAATCATTTGCATCCCTTTGTCTCATGTCAATGATGTGGGATACATCATGGCCCTCCTTCAACATGGTCACTTCCTTTCAACTTCAACTCATTATCCAAGAAGCTGGCCGAGAGACTCCCTTCCAGTACCTTAGAGCTTGCATGCCCTAATGGAAAGTTCTTCACACTCAACGACAAGTTCACATCATTGGCTTTCGATTGGGTGATTTCATGGGTGTTCGACATCAGTTCCTTTATTCACATTTTGTGAACTATGTTTCCAGTACCTTGAGAACCACTGTCATTATTGGTGGTTTCTCTCGTGCCTATTAACAATTCACATCATTAACTAGTAATCAAGCGACTTCCTAGCATGTTCAACTTCCATTCATTCACATGTTAGGATTTGTACTTTGATCGGGTCATTTGGAGCGCAAGAACCTGGGCTAAGATTACACAAGTCTAGGTTGCGAGGCGATTTGACATGGGCATGTTGATATACATGTCTCTTTCAAATGGATGGCTACGACCACACCATGAGTTATTATATGCAATCCTTCTCATTATTGGATGGCTGCGTCCATACCACGATTCATGTATCATTATTCATAGTTTTCAGTGATGTATATGAATCTATGCTTGCTTGCAGGTTTTCTGATGATAGACTCCAGTTCCCCACTTCCACTTGTAAATAATTTCACCCCACTCTAGTTCGACCTTCATGCTTTAGGGGGCATATGTTACACAACATTTTTTCATTGTCCCTATACTCCCTGTCTACGATCCTGGAGGACCTCTACAATGTACCCAACATGCTTTTCCATCATGAAGAAAATCCTAGTATGTCCCTCTTCATGAGCTGAATAATTCCCCTTTACACAATTTCCCAAGAATCTTTCTTCTATCCTGGTTTACAAGACCCACACTACTGACCATTTTTCTCCTCACGATGATTTACAGAAGTTAAAACTATCCCCCACATTGATCAGAGCGACTGAGCCCTTTTCCAGTCACGTCGATCCTCTTTTGGAAGGTTTTTTAAATAAGGATTTGAAGCTTCCATGTCTAGAAGCTTCGTAACAAAAGTTTGGTAGATGGTTGAGTCGGATAGAGCCGTGGAAATCAGTTTGGGCTCCTTTCCCATATTAGGATGGAACAACCTTAAGAGATAAGACCTTCTCCCATGATGAGAGGAACCATCTCCCATCCATCCAATCTATATAAACCTCTCTTTTTCCTAAGAAAATGCTAGTTGGAATTTTGGAGCAAGTTTGAATAATCAGCAAGCCATCTATAGCTTGTAGCTTTCTAGTGTAAGTTTGAGGGAGAATCATGTGATTTTGGTTTGGTTTGAGACTAGAGGGAAAGATGCCTTAAAATTTATATTGTTGGGGCTATCCATGAAGTGTTATGAGAAGTGTGGGAACCCGGATACGTCGGAGGATACTAGCAACATCAAAGCACCGATTGTAATCTCTTTCTGATTTATATAAATGCAACTATTGATTGATTTCCTACATGAAGTGTCATTTTACATCTTTATGTCTTAATGTTCCTTGACCTATTAAGTAGGTTGAATACAATATTTTATGTTATTACGTTTGTTGTTGTTGTTTGCTTGTTTCAAGTATTCAAAGGAAGGAAACAAAATATAGCTGGAGTGAGGAAGCAGGATCATTGCCAAGCAGAATAGTGTTTTAAGGGTTAGGCCCTCTTAATTGATTCTAGATTAAGGAGATTTTCCATAGATTGTTTGTTTGTGGCTAGACCCGCTCTCTCGAGCTAGAGTAATTGTTTGTGTCCGCACTGAGAATTTACTTGCACCACAGTAGGCTTTACTTATAATTGTGACCCCTTAGACTCCTATATATAGAAAGGAGATTTTGTCATTTGTATCATCCAATAATTGTTCATTTGTGTAATGTAAAGGAGGTTTCCCCATCGAAGAGGCTAATTTTGAAGTCGTTGATCTATTTCTTCTTCTATTTTGTTAGATGGTTGCATAACACATAATTTATTTACATGTTGACTCACTTGAAGTATCAAATGAAAGATTGACGATATGAAAACATAACTCCCTAAGCTCATTAGGTCACCTTATTGCTACATATCATACATCCATTTAGGCATAAGATGTTCTTCCTAGGTGGATTTCAACAAACAATAACATTTGTGAGTGACCAAGGCATGTATCAATATAGAATTTTGCAATATAACACTATTATCATCTCATAACACAATGATGTTGGCAAGATCAACACACTAGGCATATCCAACAATCTAACTATAACACCCCCTCCCAAGTATACCCAAAGTAACCATGTCAACCGAGGTAAACATGAGAAGACATGCTACTATGATTAGATTCAACCTCCTATGTCACCTTAAGGAAGTGGAATTGACGAAACATCATATATATTCATCCAACATAATGTATATACCCCTAGACAAGTCAGCCACTCAGACAACATGTCCCTAGGTCCCAATGCTATTCTACAGCTCTTTGCCCTCAGTTTCTCTCATGCTATGGGAAAGGAAGTGACAAAAAACTCAAAATTGCTCCCACAGGCCTGCTTGTGAGTGGCTATGGTCCATAATTGATAGTTCTGTGCCAACGAGCCTAGGATTACAACCAATTTTCTTGCCCAGAGTACTAGCCTCTGCCCAAAACTTGTTGTAACTTCCAGAAATCATTACAAACACAATAAAAATGTTGATCAATCAAAAATCACCCTCAAGACTAGGCCTGTGCATCCCCAACCGGGACTCACATTCTGTCAAACACTTGGCATCAATGCAACCTACAGGTCTAGGATGCAAGACAAAGCATAAATGAATGAAACAACTTATGGAACATCATCATATGGATCATCCCTTCCCAATTGAGCTACTAGATCATCAATTAGGTCTTTCATCCATCCATTTAACAATTACAAGTAAAAACATGAAATAACCATGACATAAATAAGTGACATAGTCATGCTTATAACTAGCACTAAAAAATGTTATAAAAGAGATAGGACAACCATTAAATCCATATCTAAATTAGTGAAAAAGTAAGAGAACTTAGCTTTTATTACTCAGGAAAATCCGAGTAGGTTAGGGGACTTCGGAGAACCACCTGACCATAGGCATGGCTGAACAAAATCTCTCTTTCAGCCAATCACCCCGATGCCATATTCCAAGAATGAATGTGGGATCTCATAGAACAAACAATCCAAGAACAACCAAGGGAATCTAGAGGTTAACCACTTCCACCCTCATCCAACCATGATCACATCAAAACCGGTGCTCTAATCATAACCAAACAGAACTTGGAATGCCATCCAGAATCCATCACTATCCTTGAGGAAGTTTTGGTCTCCTTGTATCTCAAGCTTTACCGCAATTCAAACCTGGATTATTAGACCATAAACTAAGACTGCACCTAAGGCTTTACCGTGTATCCCTCCAAAATCGGTCAAGGGATTCCTAGGCCTTTGGGAATGAACCTTGAGACCACCTTCGCCCTGGATTCTGAAATCTATCTGGAAAACCAAAGCTCCAAAAACCAAAATAAACATCCCAACACCATGGCATCCAGAAAAAGGCTAGGCTAGGCTAAAAACCACTGTCATAACCCAACAAGACCATGCCACCGACAACAAGAGAACCATACATCAACATGAAAATCCATGCATGTCCAAACCATCTAGGAAATCACACATGAAAAAGGCTACCTACAAGTATTCCCGTTGAAGCTGCTTGATCCTTATTTCCTTTCCTTGATTCTTGCTTTCCTTCTTTTCCTTTGCTTTCTTTTCCTTTCCTTACTCCAAACTAGAGTGCTCCGAGAAAACTCTAAGTGACCAAGAGTGAGAGAGGGAGAGAAAATAATGGGAGAGCTCCAAACTTTAACTAAAAAAATGTTACCAACTGATTCTTAGAAGCCTTTTTATGATTGAGGCCTCTATTTTCTTCATTTTCCATTTTTTCCCTTCAATTTCCTCTTCACATACAACCTGTGACCTTTTACCTTCCTTTTGTCCTAATTTCCTATATTTTCATAAGTAAGTGTGCCAAAAATTCCTTTTTCCTTTTAATGTCTTTTCCAATTTTCCTTAGCCAAAACACACATCTCGTGATTCCCACTAGGATATATTTTCCCAACATTTAGCTTGGAACAAGTGTCCCTCACTCGTGGTCTTATTTTTCCTTTATTAACTTTTATTACATGAAATTTTTACCAGGGCTATTACAAAACCCTCCCCCTTGGGGAACATCATCCTTGATGTTAAACCACACCAAGACCTCAACAAAACCACTGGAAAGCAAACATAATGCCTATGGAGCTTTATAACTTGCTCATTGCAGTATTTACAATGAAGAACCTACTCAAAAGAAAAACATCATGACAACATGACAATATAATAACCATACCGCTTATTAGAGCTTTATAAATTAGCTCATGGCAATATTTACAATCCATATATATATATATATATATATATATTATATATATATTTACATATACAAATATCAAAACATATGCCAAACATAAACCAACGTTAAACCAAAATGACTTTTCCTCAACAGGAAAACAATGAAGGATATAGGGCCCACATCTAATTTTCCATCTCCCATGTAGCTTCTTCAAGCCCAAAGTGCTTCCACTGCACTTTAACTTTCTCTATGGCTCTATTCTTGAGCATGAGATGTTTCTGTTGCAATATGCACTGAGGCTCTGGTTGGAACTCTCCTTGTTGCTTCACTTATAAATATAAACCAATCAATAACATGATCAACATCCTTTATATACTTCTTAAGTAATGAAATATGAATAACATCACGGACTTTCACTTTTGGAGGTAGTTCAATTCGATATGCCACTAGTCCAATCCTCTTAAGGATCTCAAAAGGCCCGCAATACTGTGGTGCCAACTTGGCACATGAACCAACCCTCAAAGAGATTTTCTTGGGCTTGATGCGCAAACACACATTTTCCCCAACTAAAAACTCTTTGAACACCTTGTGTTGATATGAATAACTCTTTTGTCTATCCTGTGTTGCCTTTAGATTCTTCTTTATAAGCTGCATCTCTTGCTCCATGTTCACCAACATGTCCATTCCAATAAGTACCCTATTCACTGGATCACTCCATCTAATGGGAGTGTTGCAACTCCACCCATACAATGCCTCGAAAGGACTCATCCTCAATAACTCCTGATAACCACTGTTTTATGCAAACTCAACCAATGGTAGATACTCTTCCCATTTCCTCTGTTGGTGCATCATGTACATCCTCAACATATCTTCCAATATCCCATTGACCCTATTTGTCTGACCATATTTCTGTGGATGATAAGTTGTGCTAAAGGAAAACTCAGTACCCAATCTTGCAAATAGCTCCTTCCAAAACTTGTAAGTGAACTTTGTGTCCCTATCTGACACAATCTTCTTTAGAACACCATGTAGTCTCACTATCTCTCTGACGAACACCTATGTTACCTCACTAGCTGAATATTTAGTATTTACCATAATGAAGTGAGCTACCTTACTCAACCTGTCGACCACGACCATAATAGAATCATGTTGCTTCACTGTCCTCCGAAGACCTATGATGAAATCCATGGAAATGACCTCCCATTTCCATTTTGGAATCACTACAGGTTGCAGTAGACCCCTTGGATGCTTGCATTCCACATTTACCTACTGATATCCTAAATATCTAGCCATGAACTCAGCCACTTCCTTCTTCATATTTGGCCAATAGTAAAACTTCTTCACCATTGTCAATGTCTTCTAATATCCTGGGTGACCACAATACAATTTCACATGAAACTCCCTCAAGATAAGCTTCTTGATATCACTACAATTTGGCACATATATCCTATCTCGAAACCTCACCAAGCCATTTTCCACGAGACGATAGTCTGCATCTTGATCATCTATACTTGTACCTACACCTATACCCATACTCTATTGTAATCTGTGCATGATCTCCATGTATTTTTTATCTTGCTGACCTATTTGCAAAATCTTGTCCTATAACTCTATCCCATAAGAGCTTATAACAACTATATGATTTACCTATACCTTCCTACTAAGAGAATTTGCAACCTGATTCTCCTTCCCTTTGATGTATCTGATCTCGAAGTCAAACTCACTAAGGGTATCCCCCCATCTAGCTTTCCCAACATTTAGATTTGGCTGGTCAAACAAATACCTTAGCCCATTATGATCACTTATCAATGTGAACCTCCTACCAAGAAGATAATGTCTCCACATATCCAATGCATGTATAATCATTGCTAGCTGAAGATCATGCATCGGATAATCCTGGTCATGCTCATTCAATTTCTGTGACTCATAACACACTACCTGTCCTTCTTACATGAGAACTCCAACAAGTCCCCTTTTGCAAGCATCTCTACACACAACAAACTCTTGGTCCAGATCCACAATATTTAGCATTGGTGCATGTGTCAACAACTGCTTAAGCTAATCAAAACTATCTTCACTTTCCACCATCCATTCAAACTTCTTACCCTTCTACTGCAATGACATGATAGGATATGCAATGCATGAGAAGTTCCTGATGAACCTCCTGTAGTAACTTGCCAATCCTATAAATGATCTCACCTCATCTACATTCTTAGGAGCTACCCGTTCCATGATAGCCCTTATCTTTTCTAGAACTATTGTTATGCCTTCCTTGGAGACAACATGTCCCAAGTAATGTACCTCAGTTTGAAAGAAGTTTCGCTTGCTAAGCTTAGCATAAAACTTATTCTCTCTTAGAAACCTCAACACTGCTGCTAAACGTTCGACATGTTCCTCGTCATTCTTAGAATATACCAATATGTCATCAATGAATACAATAACAAACTTGTCCAAATAAGGATGAAAAATTCTATTCATCAAACACATGAATGTAGCTGAAGCATTATTTAAGCCAAATGGAACAACAACAAACTCATAATGCCCATACTTGGTCCTAAACACAGTATTGAAGATATCCTCTTCCTTGATGTGTACCTAATGGTATCCCGGTCTCAAGTTGATATTAGAGAACAATGTTGCTCCCTGTAGCTGATTAAAAAAATCATCAATCCTTGGCAAAGGGTACATGTTCTTGATCATTACTCTATTCAAATGCTTGTAATTAATGCATAATCTAAGAGTACCATCTTTCTTCTTTACAAACAACACTGGTGTGCCCTAAGGTGATACATTGGGTCTGATGTATCCTTTGTCCAACATTTACTTTAGCTACAACTTCAACTCTACCAACTTAGGTGTGCTCATCCTGTAAGGTGCTTTCAATGTTGGAGCTACCCCTAACACTAACACAATAGAAAATTCTACCTCCCTGTGAGGTGGAAACTGTGAAATGTCCTCAAGAAATACATCTCGAAACTGCTGCAAGACTAGGTACTTGCTCAACACATCAACATACTCAACCTCCTTACCCTTGTCACTAGAAATGTGTACTGCAAACATCACACAACCTTTTCTGCAACTACGCTTAGCCTACATAGTTGTAACCATCCTCACTAATGTAGGCTTCTTATTCCCTTTTAAGGTCATCTTTTCCCCACTATCATCCACACACTCAATGGCCTTATCGAAGCAATCCACTTTAGTTTTGTGAAGGTATAGAGAATCCATACCAAAAAGCATACTATACGATCCCAATGGAAATACATTCAAATGCACCACTATAGGCATACCATTTAACTCAATGCACAAGCTCTTACCCAATGGAGTACTTGCTTCTTCGTACATGTAGCCAACTGTACCAACCAAGATTCTTCATGCACTTCTTTTCTCAAACCACACTTATCCACCAAGTCAGGATTAATATAACTATAGTTAGATCTAGGATAACTCAAAACAGAAACAACTTGATCACAAAGCTTACTGTCCATCTCAATGATTGATGCGTAATGGTCTGCCTACCTGTTTTCCACAACTGCATAAATTCGAGGAATGCTATGACCAACATCACCGACTTTATGTGCCTCCTGAGCACTGTAGATCTGGGGCCTACCACCACTCTGATATTGTGGACAATCCCTCTTACGATGATCCTTACCACATATCCAACACTGTAATGGTACCATACCACTGCCATTAGCCTACTGCTCTCCATGTCCTTTCTCAATTACATTGAATTTCTTGTAAGGTACTGCATTTTCTTTCTCACTTGCATCTTGAGGTCTTCCTCTCTTTGGTGGCCATTTTCTTGTAGCTTTGTCATTTCTTTTCAAGTCATTTTTAGGCTCAACTTTTCGCTTCGACTGCTCATAACAATGATTCAACTTTCGAATGGCCTCCTCCAACAATCTAGGATCATCGAACTCAATCTGGTCTCTGTATGCAACTAACAAACCATTGATGAATCTTTGAACCTTGGCCTTCTCCTCTTTGAGGTAAGGCACATAGCTCAACAGCTCCAAAAATTTGCTAGTATACTCCTTATCTGTCATAGAACCCATCCACAACTCATAAAACTCCTTAGCTCTGTCATCATAATACCTCTCGGACAAGTACTTCTTCTTGAAGAGCCTTTCAAATGCATGCAAAGTTAAATCATCCTCATGTTGGTCCTTGAAATTATTCATGTCTTCCCACCAAATATCTGCTTTACCTTTGAGACTGAAAAGGGCTATCCTTGCTTTCATGTTTTCTAAGTAATCATGCAATATAAAGAATTTATGTATGCCAAGCAACCAAGCCCCCGCATATAGTAATTTATTCATTTCTTCATCAAAGGTAGGTGGCTTTTCCTTCCTGAACTCATCCAGAAAATATCCCCTATTATTCCTCCTGTACAGATGATAATGATGACAATCATGATGCCTGTCAGATCCAGAACTAGAGTAATACCTATGTCTATCACCCCTCCTATCTAGAATGTCCAAAAACCTACCATATATGATAGTGTCATATATGTCTGACCTATGTCTACAATGAGACCTTCTTCCATATGCCCCATTAGTTCTATCCTCATGTCCATGGCTGATCCAAAGAGGTCCTTGAACTGGATTTAAACAGGAATGCGACACATTACAGAGATAACCATAAACACAAAGATGCAACGGAAATAATACTTCATTTCATTAATGTAAAATACTGAAATATGCTTATAAATAGAAATGGAAATACACCAGCTAGGGCGATGGTAGATTATCTCTGAGAAGAGATGTGGTAGTCACATGCCTCTAAAATCAACTACAATGAGGCTCAAGGGCATTTCTATTATTGAACAATAAGATAAAACCCTAAACAACCAAAACCCTAACCCGCGGAGATGTAACACCAAGAGTTTATGGGCCCCGTTGGGGTGAGTTGGACATCCAACTTCCCGGGGTCGTGACTTGGTCATATTATCTCCATTTGATGCGCATGATAACCTGTTGGAAAGATCTCTCCAAAGACTATGACAGAAAATAACTCGCGGTAGATTTCCAAAAAAATGTCATTTAGGGCCGAAAAACAGCTCCGGAAGTTTAGGACCTAGAAAACTACTAAAAATAGTAAACTATGCTATAATTAAGGAAACTAAAAAACTAAAAGAAGCAATGTGGGGGTCCAAGTGGAATTGGAAGGTGGCCACCAATATCCACCTAGATCATTCCTCCCCCCTTAAGAAGCAATGGTACCCATTGCATTGAGTTCCTCCATGAGATGAGGAAACTTCTATTGAACTTGGTCCCTGGTGAGCCACTTGCCCTGGTGAAGGAGTTGGCCTGCTTTAACAACTCGATACATTTGGATATTTTGCTGGCGAGTGTGCTTGATCTGTGTCCATGATCCGATTAGTTGCAGCTTGTTCCATGCAATTTGGATTTGACTCTGTGGGTGTGAGTTGTTCTGCAATGTTGGATGTGTCTAGTAATGGTGGAAAGTATAGCCGAAGGTAGTCCATATTGAACATTGGGTGCAAGCCAAGGAATGGGGGAATGTTGAGCTCAAATGCATTGTCTCCCACATCCTTGGTAATGGTGTAAGGACCATATCGGAGTGGTCTAAGTTTCCGATAGGCTCTGGTAAGGCATTCCTTTTGCAAATGCAACCAGACTTTGTTGCTCACCTGAAACTTGTGTGGCACCCAATGTTGATCATGTCGCTGCTTGTACTTGGCATTTTATTTCTCCAGAATGTCATGGACCTACTATTGAATATGTTGGATGTGCTCAATGAAGTTGTTTTCCTTATCTGTTTTGAATTGGACATAAGCCGAATCTGCGTGACTAGCTGCAAATGGCATGGCCACATCAATGGGACATAGTGGTTGGAATCCCAAGCCCACCTGAAAAGGGCTATGGCCAGTCGAGCTGTGGAGAGCCCTGTCGTAGCTATGATGAACATAGGGGAGGTTCTCATCTCATGTGCGTGGATGCTTTGAGTTGTACATGCACAGAATGTGTACGATCATCCTGTTGACAACCTCTGTCTGGCCATCAGTTTGAGGATGGAAGGCTGTGGACTTAGTGAGTTTGGTGTCCAACATCGACTAGAGATTGGACCAAAATGTACTGAGGAACCTGCTGTCCTGATTTGAGATGACAGACTGTGGGATCCCAAAATGTACCCACACTTTTTCAAAGAAGAGTTTAGCAATGGCTTCAGCTGTGATATTCTTCTTGCAGGCCGCCATAATGGCCATCTTCAAGAACCTATCGATGACCACAAAAACACAGTCACTTCCAAGCTTAGTGGAAGGAAGGCCTGACATGTAATCCATGGAGATGGATTCCCAAGGTCGAATAGGGGTAGGTAGTGGGTTATAGAGGCCTTGCTTCTTGATGGTCAGTTTGGCAATGGTGCAGGCAGTGCATGATCTGATGTACTTTCCGACATCTTGTCGAAGATTCAACCAATAGAAATACTTCTACAGTACTGCCACCGTTTTCTCGACCTCAAAATGCCCAGCAGCTAGACTGTAGTGTGCTTCCCAAATCATCCTGGCACGCTCGCTTGAAGGAACACAAAGGTGACCCAGGTGGCATAACAGGGCATTCTAGAGGTGAAAATCTAGAACATGCTCACCCTCTAAGAGTGTCTGGTATGTGTGGCCAAATTCTAGGTCACGTTTTGTAGAGAAGTAACCAATTAGAAGTCTCGTGCCCACAGGAGTTTAGCACAGTGGTTAACGCCATGATTGGTGGTCGACTGAGGCAATCTGCAACATTATTGGTGCTGCCCTTCTTATACTTGATATTCAAATGGACTTGTTGTAGGTATGTGGACCACTTCTGATGGCGATCATTCTGCAATTTCCCTTGAGTTTGTATGAACTATAGGGATTGGTGGTCTATGTGGATGACCATTTCCTTCCCTAAAATGTGATACTTCCATTGTCGGCAGACCTATACAATGGAATACATCTCTTTTTCATAAGTGGGATACTTCCAGACTGTGTCTGAAAGTGTCTCACTGTGATATGCCAATGGATGCTGTGTTGAGTAAGGACTACCCCAATAACATAGTTAGAGGCATCTGTCTCAACCTCAAATGGTTGTTGCAAGTCTGGTAATGCGAGAAATGGTGCCGAACAGAGGCGATTTTTCAACTCTGTGAATGCCTTCTGTTGAGATTCAGACCAAAATAATTTTTCTTTCGCTCCTCCCTTGGTGACTTGAATCAATGGCCAAGTGATATGAGAAAATCCCAACACGAACCTGCAGTAGAAGTTGGCAAGACCTAGAAAGCTGCAGAGCTATGTCAGAGTGGTTGGAGTGGCCAACCTTGAATGACTTGGATCTTGGCTAGATCCACATGCACCCCCTATTCATCAATAATGTATCCCAGACACTGAACATGGGTCATGCCAAAAGTGCATTTCTCCAAATTGGCACATAACATATGTTGCCGCAATTTTTGGAGAACCTGTCGGATGTGGTAGAGGTGCTCTTCCCAACTCTGGATGAAGATCAAGATGTCATCCAAGTATACCACTACAAATAAGTTGGTAAATGTCCACAAGATGTCATCCATTAGCCTCATGAAGGTTGGAGGAGCATTTGTGAATCTGAAAGGCATAACTAACCATTCGAAAAGGCCCGCCGCGGCTTTTAAGGCAATCTTCCACACATCGGAGGGTTTGATTGGTACCTGGTGATATCCTTACTTCAAATCGATCTTGCTAAAATAATTTTCCCCCTTCAGTTGGTCCAGGACGTCACTAATCCATGAGGTCAGGTACCTCTTATGGAAAGTGATCTTTTTCAATGCTTGATAGTCAATACAGAGTCTCCAAGTCCCATCCTTCTTTTGTACCAACATGATCAGGCTCCCATAGGGCGATGAACTCAGACATATGTGACCTTTCTGCAGCAGCTCCTGAATCTGCCTCTTGATTTCATCGTTCTCTAGAATAGAGCGTCGATAGATTGGTCCATTGGGCAACGATGCACCTGGGGTCAGATTGATGGAGTGCTTGACCTGACAGTGCAGAGGAACCCCTGTGGGGGAGGTGAAGATATCCTTGTACTCCTCCACGACCTTGTCCATCTGTATTTCTCGTGCGAAGGGGCCTTGTCTAGAGGTTGTGGCCACCATCTTCTTCTTTCCTTGAGGGTGTATCATCAGGAAAACAAATTTCCCGGTTTTGGAAATGAGCTTACTGCATTGTTTTGCAGTAATCAAAGAGATGGCGGCAGGTGGTGCTACCTCCGGTATCCTGTACAGCTTATTTCCCAAAGTAACAATAACAACACAGAACCTTGATTCATACACAGCATGTCGCTTCCACAAGTATGGTTGTCCTAATAATACATCACAAAATTCAAGGGGAGAAATGTCACACAATACCTGATACGTGAATGACTTGATGTTGTATGGAAGGTGACACTACTGGCTCACGCGAAGATCCCGCCCTTGGTGAAGTCACCCGATGGTGTGCAGTTGTGGATGTGCTATGGTCGGTAAGCCTAACTGCTTCATGACCTCTACCGAAATGAGGTTCTTTTCGCTCCCGATGTCGACAATGAACTGTAGGGGGGATCCCTTTACCCACATCTAGGAGTGGAAGAGACGCTCCTCCTCCTCTGGATCTTCAGGTTCCTCCTTCTAGATCTTCGTGGTGGCAACGGTAGCGTTGGGCTCTGCATTGATAATCTGCCTCCCTTTGTCATTCCCCTTTTTAGGTTCTAACTCAGAGTCGGAACATGCATCTGATTCTAAAACCTTTAGCTCGGCCACTAGTGATTGCTTGGCCCAACACTCACTTTTGTTGTGAGTGGAGCTCTTATGGAACTCACACCACTTTTCCATGTCCTTTTTCGGCTTCGTGGTGTTGTTCTTTGCTTGCAACTTTGGCAGTTTTTCTTGGGCTACCCCGCCTTGGCTTTGTCCTTTGTTCTACAATTTGGGGGCACCTTTCCCTTGCTTCTGATTTGTAGATCCAAAGTATTGCTTCTTCTTTTTAAACTTTTGCTCGACCTTGACGGCATATCGGTATGTCGTGCCGAGTGAGGAGATGTTCAGGAATTCTATTTCTTCCTGGATGTACTCATGTAGGTAGCCGCAGTATTTGAGTACCAAATGATGCTCTAAATCCTTCATACCCAACTTTGTGCGAAGGGTAGGAAAATATTGGTAAACTCCGACACGTATTGGTCCCTTCCCTGCCGCAGCGTGGTCCACTTTATGTATTGATCCTCATAGCTTCTGACAAGGTAGTACTGCTTCTTGATGGCATCTTAGAATGAATTCCAAGTGGGTGTGGCTGAAAATAGTGAGCCCGTACTTTCATCCTTCTGCTCGCAATAGGTTTCCCACCAGTCCTTGACGTGGGGGGCTGCTTTGAGAAGAGCGAAAATAATATTTTCCTGACTATAAAAATCATGAACAAAAAAATAACCCTCTAGCAGATTTAACCATTTATCGACAGTATCTGCGTCTATCTGACCCTCGAATATGGGGATTTCAAAATTAACTTGTACCTTAAATGGTGTGGCGTTTCTAGAGTAGTTCTTGGAAGTTGATACGTCGCCCCTGGGTAGCCACTAAAGGATCTGGGAAAAGTTTTCCATCATCGCATTCCTTTGTCGCTTGAGGGCTTCTTCGAGCAAGATTTTGATAGGATCTCCTGCCCCCTTGTCTTTCTTTTCATCCGCCATGGGAGGCCGTCAGGATTTGCGAGGTTGGCCTTGTAAAGGTTTGACCATTTCAAGCCCTAACTCCTTATATCCCAACCTCATTGGGGACATGCAAAGAAAAACAGAGAAAAAAAGCAGATCGCTCTGATACCACTAATCCAGATTTAAGCAGGAATGCAACACATTACAGAGATAACCATAAACATAGAGATGCAGCAAAAATAATACTTCATTTCATTAATGTAAAATACAGAAATATGCTTATAAACAGAAATGGAAATACACTAGCTAGGGCGATGGTATATTATCTCTGAGAAGAGATGTGGCGGCTACATGCCTCTGAACTCAACTACAATGAGGCTCAAGGGCCTTTTTATTATTGAACAATAAGAGAAAACCCTAAACAACCAAAACCCTAACCCGAGGAGATGTAACACCAAGAGTTTATGGGCCTCGTTGGAGTGAGTTGGACAGCCAACTTCCTGGGGTCATGACTTGGTCATATTATCTCCGTTTGACACACGTTATAACGTGTTCTCTTTGAGGACTATGACAGAAAAGACGATTTTAGAAAGGAAATTATTGCCGGTAAATTTCCAAAAAAACGTCATTTATGGCCTCAAAACGGCTTCAGAAGTTTAGGACCTGGAAAACTACTAAAAATAGTAAATTGTTCTACAATTAAGGAAACTGAAAAACTGAAAGAAGTAATGGTGGGGGTCCAAGTGGAATTGGCGGGTGGCCACCAATATCCACCTGGATCAATCCCTATCGCTAAAAATCTAACAAACTTGGAAGTAATATCACATTCACCTCTGCTTGTTTCTCTTGTGCCTGCATGATTTTTTCATTTTCTTCTTTGAAACTCCTTATTTCTTCCTTTAGGATTCTCAAGGTGTGTGCTAAGTCAGAAGAGTGCCCCACACCACATTTCCCATCTGATGCATAGGGAGATTCTATGTAGTATAGCAACTTGCTATCCATCTTATCTTTTTCCTGAAAGGCATACTATGTCAGCTAAACCAAATCACCATAAATCAATGTACCTTAGCATACTCGAGAAGGTTACCTTGTTTGCAAGATCATCAAATTGACGTGATGCATGTATAACATAACCATAATAACATATAGACATATATCAATAAGTGCATAAACACATAACCATCATACTAACTAGGGTCCAGTCATCAATGCAAAGCCATATCAACAATGCATGCTATGACCCCATGCATGAAAACAACCAATACTCCAATATACACATTGCCTCATGCAACTATCCACCTGCATAAGAAATGCCTAATCAAATACAGATGCATATAACTGCATGTAGTCAAGAATAAACAATCAACTCTTGTAATCAACCTACAAGACTGATGCATGTAATCAAATAACCAAGAATGCAACCCAACATATAAGAATGTAACCAGTCATATAATCATGATGATGCATTCCATAAAATTCACATCAAGTTACTCATGATAACCTTCTACCATGATCAATGTGATGCAGTGCAATAAGCACATGGAACATCAGTGTAAGAGCCACACACACAACTGACATGCATGCATGGCCAACACATTCACCATATCTCTAGCACTAGATATGACCCAAAGAGAGCGCAACCATGCTCTGATACCAATACATAACACCCCCTCCCAGGTCTACCCAAAGTAACCATGCCAACCAGGGTAAGCATGAGAAGAGAGGCTATTATGATTAGATTCGACCTCCTATGTCACCTTAAAGAAGTGGAATCAACAAAACATCACATACAATCATCCAACATCATCAACATACCCCTCAAGAGACAAGTTAACCACTCAGACAACCTGTGTCTGGGTCTCAATACTATTATGCAACTCTTAGCCTTCAGTCGCTCTCATGCTATGGCCAAGGGAGTGACCAAAAACTCAAATTCGCTCTCACAGGCATACCAGCCAGCAACTGTGGTCTAGAATTGCCAGTTCTATGCCATTGACCCTGGGATTTGAGCCTCTTTTCTAGCCCAGAATCCTGGCCTCTACCCAAAGCTTGTTGTAACTTCTAGAAATCATTACAAACACAATAAAAAAGTTAATCAATCAAAAATCACCCTCAGGACTAGGCCTAAGCATCCCCAATTGGGACTGACATTATGTAAAACACTTGGCATCAATGCAACCTACAGGTCTAGGATATAAGACATAGTATAAATGACTAAAACAACTTATGCAAAATCATTAGAAGGATCACCTCCTTCCCGATTGAGCTACTAGATCATCAATTAGGTATCACATCCATCCATTTAACAGTTACAAGTAAATACATGAAATATCCATGACATAAGCCAATCACATAACCATGCTTATAACCATCATTAAAGCATCTAAATAACAGAGATAGGACAACCATTAAATCCATGTATAAATCTTTGCAAAAGTAAGCCAATTTAGCTTTTATTAACCATAGGCAAATCCAATTAGGTTTGGGACTTTCATGTACCACTTGACCATAGACATGGATGAACCAAATCTCTCTTTCATCCAGTGACCTCTGTGCCATATTCCAAGCATGAATGTGGGATCTCATAGAACAACCAATCCAAGAAAAACCAAGGGAAGCTAGAGGTTAACTACCTCTACCCTCATCCAACCATGATCACACCAAAACTAATGCTTCGATCACAACCAAAAAAAAAATTATAACGCCATCCAGAATCCATAACTATCCTTGAGGAATTTTCCATCTCCTTGTCTCACAGGCTTTACTGCAATCCAAACCTAGATCACTAGGCCCTAAAACGAGACTACTCCCTCAGGATTTACTGTGTATCTTGCCAAAACTGGTCAAGGGATTCCTAGGCCCTTGGGAATGAACCTTGAGACCACCTCCACCCTAGATTCAAAAATCCATCTAGAAAACCAAAATAAACATACCAATACCATGGCATCCAGAAAAAGGCTAGGCTAGGTTGAAAACCACTGTCATAACCCGGCAAGACCATGCCATCAAAAACAAGAGAACCATACCCCAACATTCAAATCCATGCATATCCAAACTAACTAGGAAATCACACATGCAAAAAGTTACCTACAAGTATTCTTGCTGAAGTTGTTTGATCCTTCTTTCCTTTCCTTGATCCTTCCTTGCCTTCCTTTCCTTTCCTTTCTTTTCCTTTCCTTGATCCAAACTAGAGTCTCCAAGGAAACTCTAAGTGACCAAGAGTGAGAGAGAGAGTGAGAGTGAATAATGGAAGAGCTCCAAAATTGAACTGACAAAAGGTTACCAACTGATCCTCAGAAGCCTTTTTATCAGTGAGGCCTCTATTTTCTTCAATATCCATTATTTTCCTTCAATTTCCTCCTCACATGCAACCTGTGACCTTTTACCTTCCTTTTGTCCTAATTTCCTTTATTTTCATAAATAAATGTGCCAAAAATGCCTTTTTTCCTTTTAATTCCTTTGCCAATTTTTCTTAGCCAAAACACACATCCAGTGATGCCCACTAGGATATATTTTCCCAACATTCAGCTTGGTATAAGTGTCCCTTAACCATGGTCTTATTTTTCCTTTATTAAGTTTTATTACATGAACTTTTTACCAGTGATGTTACACTGACTGCAATTGCGTAATTCTATTTGGCAGCCTGCTAGGCTCGAGAATTGTGCAAATCACTGAGAAAATTGTGCAAATCCTCCAAGCATAGCTACTCAGCCTAGAAATTGCGCAATTCCGGGTAGCAGGAAGCAGCTCTGCCCAAAAATTGTGCAATCACTTTGGGCAGCCAGCCCAGATCCCTCCCATAAATGTGCATTTTTTTCCCCTCAACTGAGAAGGTTGTTGCATGTGACATTGAGTTGACTGGTTCTGTTAGCGCTCAAATCTACCTTAGGCTGAAATAAGGTAAACTCAAGGCTACATCAAACCACGCTCAGCCTCGTAGCTAGCCCTACGAGGACAGGAGAGGGCTCTCTCCGGGTCTACCTTGGAAAAGGTAATCAAAGAGGCTTGAGATGAATAAATTTGCAACTGATCTTAGGCTAGGTATTAAGTGCAGGGGTTTGATTTGATTTGGGTTTTTAGGGTTTTGTTGAAAACAATGAGAAAGGCAATTTGGGCTCGGGGATGAGGCACAGTTTCTGCAGAGATCTGATTGGGGCAAGGAAGGCAATCATTTTGATGCTTTAAATCAAGTGAGGTGGGTAGATCAGACAAGTGAGGAGCTAAGGAGAGCAAGGAAGTCTCAAGGATTCTCCTTAAACTGAAGAAAACATGGAAATTTAAACAAATTCAAAGGCAGAGCATAACAGCTATGAATTCCACCTTAATCACTCATTTGTTTTAAATTAAGAAGAAGAAGCATGAAGATGATACACAAAACTCTGGATAAACTTACAATTACTCAGAGAGGCACACCATCAAAATATAAAGCCACATGAATCCCAAACAGTGCTGCAAAACCCTGGTCTTTCCTTTGCCAAAATTGCAAAGATACAATGTACAATAGAGTCTAAGTTGTTCCCAAAAGTCCAACCCTGAAAATGACTTAGAAAATACATAATATAGGCAATCCAACTCACTCCCTTGCCTTTAGGGGTCTAGCTTATCATCCTAGGAGCTGTTTCAACCAATTCTAAACAAAGCACTACAATCTAGGTAGTCAAAACAACTTGCTTCTATAAGGTAGGAAACTGATTCATTCATTTAATTTTCACTTTTTGGTGAATGAATCTTATAGAACAAGTAAATAAGTGCCAAAATTACATCATGTTCACTTAATTACATCAAAATAAGTCAAAAATTACATCAAGAAGAAAAACTAGTCAAACTGGCCGAATTTCTGAGCTGGAAGGTGAAAAATTGGGCCAAAAACCTCTTTGCGTCGCGCTGATTTCTGTGTGTGTTGCGCTACTTTGCTGCTGATTTTGAGTCACCTGCTGAAGTCCAAATTGAGCTCAAGTTGGCTTGTTGGAAAGCCCTACTTGTTTACTTTCTAAACCAAGTGGAAGTTTTCAATTTAGTGTCCATTTTCCATTCCAAAAGTGCATTCTCCCAAGACTGCTTCATGTGTGTCCAAAAAGAGGCAGTGAGGTCATTTTTTGCATGTTTTTTGACCTTTTGCGGACCCAAAACTTGCCCAAATTTTTTGTCCAAGTACCAAAATTCATGATTTCTCATGAAATATCCAAAACTACAAGCCATTTTTCATTTCGACCTCCCAATCCTATGCGTCGCGCAAGGTGCGCGACGCATATAGAGAAAAAACCTATTTTTTAACCAAAAAATTTCAAAATGACCAAAAATGCCCCAAATCTCTTGAAATTTGGGCTGGAGTCTCCTTTTCAAGTGTGATGATGAGCTAAAGAGGCCTCGGCCAAAATCTAGAGTGGATCGGACTTTTTCCGCCGTTTTAGTGCTCTGCTCAACCTCCTCTTTAGAATCTTCATTTTTTCTTTGCAAAAATGCATACGAGCCCAATAATGATTTTTCATGTGACGAAGCATGTCATTCTCTCTATTGGCGTTTGCTGACAATTTCTCCAGATGAGTGTTAACATGTATGAGTATAGACTCTCGATCAGCCGGTGTCATATCACCAGGTCTCTTTCGGGCCAATTCTTGATCCTCACGGATTTGTCACAGCTCATAAAGTGTATGTTCATCCTCTAACTGTTTGTTACGCTGCTCCAGGTAGTTTATCACCCACTAAGCCATCTGCAATTTCTTTCTTAGTGAGTCATTCTCAGCTTTTCTCTCCTGGATGATCTGCTTTAGCTCCGAGCTAGGAGAGCTTGCATCAACATCAATGATCGTGAAATCAGTGTCCCAGCCTCCTGAAGGACCCTCATCATGCATAGGCCTCTTGCCTCTGTCCTGGATCTGTACCTGTGCTGAAGAAGAAGGCGAGACTCCTTCCACATCATGTGGAGATAATACTCACTCTGCTGATGGAGTCAACGAGACCCCTTCCACCTCAGGTGGAGATAATACTCGTCGTGTAGATGCAAATAAGGCCCTGTGGCCTCGCTGGTATGTCACATACAATGGAGCACTTATATGCTTAGTCTCAGGAATATCAGGCTGGTGTGAAGGCTCTCCCTCATCATGAACTACCTCGGGAAGCGCCTGCGGCACTGTGAAGAAGGCACGAGAGATGAAATCCTCCCAAGTAATGCCCTGTTGTGTCAACTGATGTACCACTACGATCTTGATCAGCGCGTAATGGTATATACTTCTACGTTGCTGTGCTGGGGTCTTCTTTTGTACTAAAACCACCATCCTCTCTATGTTGCGACACATGAAATACAGAATGTTCATCATACGTACCCTCATGAAATGAATCAACAAACGGACATGGTACGCATAGAGACGCGAGAATCTGCCCTCGCAACTGAAATATTTCATGATCAATCTCATGAGTGGAGCATATTCATCTTTCAGGTACCTGAATGGGAACACTCTTTTCAATTGCCTCAAGAAATTGGGTTTGATGTATGGCTCATAATGCTGCCGGTCAATCTGTTTTATCTTGTGCCATGGTTCACCAATATTTGGTATGCCTGTTGCTAATGAAACAGTTTCCGGTGTAAGAGTAAAAGTGACCCCAGCCAAGGTAACTTGGTCTCTATGCAAATGCAAGACAAAGAGATGAGCCAATTCATGATGAAACTGGACCTCAGTTACCTTTTGACAAAACCCATAGCATGACTGATGCTCAAAACACTACATGGCAAGAGGAGAGGCATGCAGCTATGAGGGTGATGGGTTCTTCCCTGACATGTTTGCCACTTTTCCGAGGCCTCCGGGATTTTTTTTCTCTCAAGGGAGAATCACTTTCGGTCTCTGCCTCATATTCATATGAGTGACCAGATGACATGACTACTGATATATAAACTGCTCTGAATGAAACTGTGTGTGCAATTAAATGTGAACTGCTTTTTGCTCTAACAATGCTGTGACCAAGGGGAAAAAACAAATGCACAAGGGAATATTAGGAAAGGGAAATATCATGGAATTAGGGACTTTGAAATAAAATGTAATTGGGTAAGGAAGGGAAAATGTATACATATGGAAACAGGGTTTAGGGTTTCAGGGGATATTGAATAGTTTTTAAGGAGTTTTCATAGGGGTAAGGGATTAGGGATTTAGGGATCATATGATAGGATTATGAGGGGATTAATGAGGAAATTTGATAAGTTACTTTGGGAATGAGGGACAGCAGGAAGTGAGGAAAAGAGTAGACCTTGGTGACAACACTATTGGCAAAAGGGAGGTTCTTCAAAGTCTTGTTTCAATGGGCATGAGCCATGGACCATTCACATTTCACCATTAAATACAAAACAATTGCAGTGGACGAGAGCCTACCTGGTGAATTTATGGGAGGTTTGGGCGATTTAATGAATTTGCAAACAAGTTCGGGCTTCAATATGAGTGTGTCGCGCTCATCACCCAGTGCGTCGCGCCAGTGTTGAAATACACTGCCTGAAACTTCCGTGTTCGTCGTGTAAGGTATGTGCACCGCGCAGCTTGGTATATGCGCCATGCAAGTAGAAGCTAGACTGTTCTCCTCCAAAACGCACAATTTCGACTTGGAATTATTTTCTCCACCCTTGGCATGCACAATGACTTGAAACATTCATTAAAAACCCTTTATAAAGGCACCGATTTGATTTTTTCTTTTTCCACAACCCACTTTGTAATGTTTTGCCTTTGACACTCTTTCAGGATTAATAGACCTCTGCTTTTTGGTTTCCTTCTTAAATTTGGTTGAAATAATGATTTTCTTTGATACTTTTTGTAGGGATAACTGTGATATTATTTGGCAAAGGAGACCAGGGCTGCACCTGGATATTTCGAGATCTTGGAATTTTTTGAAAAATTTTACAAAGATGACAAGTCGACTTATCTTCAAAACAGAGTTTTGAAGAGAAGTCATAATCAGTCGTTTTGATGATAAAAATATTTGAGATAACAACATATCAGGGACCTCCCTCTCGCCTGCTGGCTTTATTAGACTTTGCAAAAACCAAATTGACTTAACCCTAGACCTAATGACCGAGAACACTTGTCGTGACCTAAAAATGGAAACAGGGCTACAAATGATTGTTCAAGACTTTGATTTTTTATAAATGGACCTGAGCCAGCAGTGCCAAGCATGAGGGGAATGAGTAACACAAACCTTTCCATCAGATTTATGGCATGCTTCTAACGAGTGCAAATGATCGAAACTGATGTGACACCTAAACATGAAATGCAAAAAAGAGTTTTGATCTCCGACGAAGGGATAACCAGACTGACGCTAACATTGGCTCCAATGGGGATGGTAGCTCCTCGGAGGTGCCAAGAATAGTATATCTCTGGGAGAGTAGACAGTGCCTCCATCCATTGGACTATGGAGTCATTATTTCAACAGACAACACGAAACTTTCAACTCATTAATGGACTGAAACTTGACTGAAATGATTGAAAAACTGACTCAGCAAACTTCCAACCAAAACTGTAATGAAATTAGAACGAAATGCTGCCCTTTAGCTGCTTATTTATTTACAAAATCTACCCTACTTTGTTGCCGAGCCAATGACTCAAGTAATGTTGTAATGCCAGATCAACCATTCAAGTAAATCTAAGAAGAATGTTGCTTGAGAGTGCTTCGACCAGATCACAAATGCAATTGCTAGTAGCCCTACATGCACATAATGAGTCTGATCCTGTAAAAGACAGTTTGATTTGTCAGTCAAATTGAAAAGCATTTCCATGTATGTTGCAATAGGATCAGAAAAGCCAGACTCTGTTTGCTGCCCCAACTCCGCAATACATACTTCCAGCTACACACTGTCAATGCAAACATCTATAGGCAGTGCTATTATTTCTTGTTTTGAAGGAGGAAGAGTTTCCAAGAACTTGTTGGGATCTTGGAAATCATATGACTGGATCTTCTCATTCAAATACTGAATCTCCTTCTCAAGGTTTTCAACAACTAACTCACAAAAACTAGTTTTAGCTTCAAGAGGGAACTTTGGGGATTTCAAACATTGAAACCTAGCAATGAAAAATCCTTCATCAAATTCAAATTTCCTTAACTGATCTCTAACTTCTTTTATAGCTTCACACAGTGCAGGTTTTGCCACATACCCTACCATTACATGAATGGATCAGCGAGCACTGGAATGTCTGGATCGAGTTGGAGTCGCCAGGTGAATGTTTCAACCTTCATATGTGTGTGACTGTTGTCCACCATCAGCATCAGATCTGCAACTTGATTTCATGTACTAGGGCAATTTATAAGTTGTGTTACGATTACAAGCTAGATTGGAGATCGACTAAAGCAGCGTTTATCTACTATGCACTCGCAGAGAAATGTGTAGTTCGAAGGCTACCTGGCGTGACTTCAGATTCTGTCTGTAGCTATAAATCAAATAACACTAATAAGCAAACTAGTTCTTCCCCAGTATGGTCGCCACTATGTTAGCGCTCAAATCTACCTTAGGCTGAAATAAGGTAAAACTCAAGGCTACATCAAACCACGCTCAGCCTCGTAGCTAGCCCTACGAGGACAGGAGAGGGCTCTCTCTGGGTCTATCTCGGAAAATGTAATCAAAGAGGCTCGAGATGACTAAATTTTCAACTGATCTTAGGCTAGGTATTAAGTGCAGGGGTTTGATTTGATTTGGGTTTTTAGGGTTTTGTTGAAAACAATGGGAAAGGCAATTTGGGCTTGGGGATGAGGCACAGTTTCTGCAGAGATCTGATTGGGGCAAGGAAGGAAATTGTTTTGATGCTTTAAATCAAGTGAGGTGGGTAGATCAGACGGGTGAGGAGCTAAGGAGAGCAAGGAAGTCTCAAGGATTCTCCTTAAACTGAAGAAAACATGGAAATTTAAACAAATTCAAAGGCAGAGCATAACAGCTATGAATCCCACCTTAATCACTCATTTGTTTTAAATTCAAAAGAAGAAGCATGAAGATGATACACAAAACACTGGATAAACTTAAAATTACTCAGAGAGGCACACCATCAAAACATAAAGCCAAACCCTGGTCTTTCCTTTGCCAAAATTGCAGAGATACAATGTACAATAGAGTCTAAGTCGTTCCCAAAAGTCCGACCCTCAAAATGACTTAGAAAATACATAATATAGGCAAGCCAACTCATTCCCTTGCCTCTAGGGGTCGAGCTCATCATCCTAGGAGTTGTTTCAACTGATTCTAAACAAAGCACTACAATCTAGGCAGTCAAAACAACTTGCTTCTATAAGGTAGGAAACTGATTCATTCATTTAATTTTCACTTTTTAGTGAATGAATCTTCTAGAACAAGTAACTAAGTGCCAAAATTACATCATGTTCACTTAATTACATCAAAATAAGTCAAAAATTACATCAAGAAGCAAAACTAGTCAAACTGGCCGAATTTCTAAGCTAGAAGGTGAAAAATTGGGCCAAAAAACTCTGTGCGACGCGCTGATTTCTGTGTGCATTGCACTACTTTGCTGCTGATTTTGAGGCACCTTCTGAAGTCCAAATTGAGCTCAGGTTGGCTTGTTGGAAATCCCTACTTGTTTAATTTCTAACCCAAATGGAATTTTTCAATTTAGTGTCCATTTTCACCTCCAAAAGTGCATTCTCCCAAGACTTCTTCCTATGTGTCCAAAAAGGGGCAGTGAGGTCATTTTTTGCATGCTTTTTGACCTTTTGCGGACCCAAAACTTGCCCAAATTTCTTATCCAAGTACCAAAGTTCATGATTTCTCATGACAAATCCAAAACTCCAAGCCATTTGTCATTTGGACCTCCCAATCCTATGCGTCGTGCAAGGTGCGCGGCGCATATAGAGAAAAAACTTGTTTTTTAACCAAAAAATTTCAAAATGACCAAAAATGCCCCAAATCTCTTGAAGTTTGGGCTGGAGTCTCCTTGTCAAGTATGATGGTGAGCTAAAGAGGCCTCAGCCAAAATATGGAGTGGATCAGACACTTTCCGCTGTTTTAGTGCTCTGCTCAACCTCCTCTTTAGAATCTTCATTTTTGCTTTGCAGACATGCATACGAGCCCAATAATGATTTTTCATATGACAAAGCATGTCTTTGTCTCTATTGGCCTTTGCCAACAATTTCTCCAGATGAGCGTTAACATGTATGAGCATAGACTCTTGATCAGCCGGTGTCATATCACCAGGTCTCTTTCGGGCAATTCTCGATCCTCACGGATTTGTCGCAGCTCATAAAGTGTATGTTCATCCTCTAACTATTTGTTACGCTGCTCCAGGTAGTTTATCACCCACTGAGCCATCTGCAATTTCTTTCTCAGCGAGTCATTCTCATCTTTTTACTCCTGGATGATCTCCTTTAGCTCCGAGCTAGGAGAGCTCGCATCAACATCAATGATCGTGAAATCAGTTTCCCGGCCTCTTGAAGGACCCCCATCATGCATAGCCCTCTTGCCCCTGTCCTGGATCTGTACCTGTGCTAAAGAAGAAGGAGAGACCCCTTCCACATCATGTGGAGATAATACTCGCTCTGCTGCTGGAGTCAACGAGACCCATTCCACCCCGGGTGGAGATAGTACTCGTCGTGTAGATGCAAATAAGGCCCTGTGGCCTCGCTGGTATGTCACATACAATGGAGAACTTATATGCTCAGTCTCAGGAATATCAGGCTGGTGTGAAGGCCCTCCCTCATCATGAACTACCTCGGGAAGCGGCTGTGGCGTTGTGAAGAAGGCACGGAAGATGAAATCCTCCCAAGTAATGCCCTGTTGTGTCAACTGATGTACCACTACGATCTTGATTAGCGCGTAATGATATATATTTCTATGCTGCTGTGCTGGGGTCTTCTTTTGTACTAAAACCACCATCCTCTCTATGTTGTGACACATGAAATACGGAATGTTCATCATCCTTACCCTCGTGAAATGCATCAACAAACAGACATGGTACGCATAGAGACGCGAGAATCTACCCTCGCAACTGAAATATTTCATGATCAATCTCATGAGTGGAGCATATTCATCTTTCAGGTACCTGAATGGGAACACTCTTTTGAGCTACCTCAAGAAATTGGGTTTGATGTATGGCTCATAATGCTGTCGGTCAATCTGTTTTTTCATGTGCCATGGTTCACTAATATTTGGTATGCCTGTTGCTAATGAAATAGTTTCCGGTGTAAGAGTAAAAGTGACCCCAGCCAAGGTAACTTGGTCTCTGTGCAAATGCAAGACAAAGAGATGAGCCAATGCATGATGAAACTGGACCTCAGTTACCTTTTGACAAAACCCATAGCATGACTGATGCTCAAAACACTGCATGACAAAAGGAGAGGCATGCAGCTCTATGAGGGTGATGGGTTCTTCCCTGACATGTTTGCCACTTTTCCGAGGCCTCCGGGATTCTTGTTCTGTCAAGGGAGAATCACTTTCGATCTCTGCCTCATATTCAGATGAGTGAACAGATGACATGACTACTGATATATAAACTGCTCTGAATGAAACTGTGTGTGCAATTAAATGTGAACTGCTTTTTGCTCTAACAATATTGTGACCAAGGGGAAAAAACAAATGCACAAGGGAATATTAGGAAAGGGAAAATGTCAGGGAATTAGGGACTTTGAAATAAAATGTAATTGGGTAAGGAAGGGAAAATGTATACATATGGAAATAGGGTTTAGGGTTTCAGGGGATATTGAATAGCTTTTAAGGAGTTTTCATAGGGGTAAGGGATTAGGGATTTAGGGATCATATGATAGGATTATGAGGGGATTAATGAGGAAATTTGATGAGTTACTTTGGGAATGAGGGATAGCATGAAGTGAGGAAAAGAGTAGACCTTGGTGACAACACTATTTTCAAAACCCTAAGCAATTTTTCTTATTGGCAAAAGGGAGGTTCTTCAAAGTCTTGTTTCAATGGGCATGAGCCATGAACCATTCACATTTTACCATTAAATACAAAACAATTGCAGTGGACGAGAGCCTACCTAGCGAATTTATGGGAAGTTTGGGCGATTTGATGAATTTTCAAACAAGTTCGGGCTTCAAACTGAGTGCGTCGCGCTTATCACCCAGTGCGTCACGCTGGTTATGTGCGCTGCGCCAGTGTTGAAATACACTTCCTGAAACTTCTGTGTGCGTCGTGCAAGATATGTGCGCTGCGCAGCCTGGTATATGCGCCGCGAAGGTAGAAGCTGGACCGTTCTCCTCCAAAATGCACAATTTCGACTTGGAATGATTTTCTCCACCCTTGGCATGCACAATGACTTGAAATATTCATTAAAAACCCTTTATAAAGGCACCAATTTGATTTTTGCTTTTTCCATAACCCACTTTGTAATGTTTTGCATTTGACACTCTTTCAGGATTAATAAACCTCTGATTTTTGGTTTCCTTCTTAAATTCAGTTGAAATAATGATTTTCTTTGATACTTTTTGTAGGGATAACTATGATATGATTTGGCAATGGAGACCAGGGCTGCACCTGGATATTTCGAGATCTTGGAATTTTTTGAAAAATTTTACAAAGACGACAAGTCGACTTATCTTCAAAATAGAGTTTTGAAGAGAAGTCATAATCAGTCGTTCTGATGATAAAAATATTTGAGATAACAACATATCAGGGACCTCCCTCTGGCCTGCTGGCTTTATTAGACTTTGCAAAAACCAAATTGACTTAACCCTAGACCTAATGACCGAGAACACTTGTCGTGACCTAAAAATTGAAACAGGGCTGCAAATGACTGTTCAAGACTTTGATTTTTTATAAATGGACCTGAGCCAGCAGCGCCAAGCATGAGGGGAATGACTAACACAAACCTTTCCATCAGATTTATGGCATGCTCCTAACGAGTGCAAATGATCGAAACTGATGTGACACCTAAACATGAAATGAAAAAAAGAGTTTTGATCTCTGACGGAGGGATAACCAGACCGACGCTAACAGGTTCCACCCGGGACCAAGAAAACTTGACTTGCATGCATGGGATGATTTTTCCCGGAATAGAAAAAAGAAACATGCAAAAAGCATCCCTAGATTTTAGGGAGCTATTTTTAGCAGCTAGAGGTTACATGCAAAAATTGTTTTAGAATATTTCCTCCAAGTGTCGCTTTTTCTTAGATTTGTGGCATGCGCATCATGAGCCTCAAATTTATTTATTTGACGCTTCAGATCTCACTTATTCGCATTGATCTTGGAGCTCTGAAATCCAACGACACATCTAGGAGTCTTCGACACATCCAGCTGAGCTATTCATGGGTAAGTCGACTTAACTTCTCTTTTGCAACATTCATGTTGCTTTTTATGTTTTCACTTGTGTGAGTGTTTTTTATTTTTATTTTTGTGAATGCTTACTATCATTTACAAGCATACTAGCTTGTACTAGCACCGTTTTAGTTTCAGTTAGCATCTCACTACTGTCACATGCATGTAACTATTTTTCACGAACAGCTGCCGATTCGACAACTCAATTCACCCACATGCATGTTGTTCCATTTTCTGAATCTTTCATTCATTGTTTGCATGCACGATCGTTCACTTCTTCTTACACTCAATATCACCATGCATTCACATTCACATTTTCTTTAAGTTGCTCGTCAGCAGGTCTGCAAAGCCTTGGCTCAAACTCTCCCTCACCAAGACAACATTGTGCAATCTTGAGAAGGAAGGCTCTGTCTTCCCCTCAGGAAATGCGCATTTCTTCCCAATGACTATCCTCCAGTCTTGCATTACGTAATTCTAAGGGACAATGGTTGTTAGCCAAGAAAATTGCATAATGCATTCATTGGGCCTGCAACCACTGCCAACTACACATTGCATAGTTCCAACATCTAGTAGGCTAGCCTGGATTGCACATTGCGCAAATACAATAGATAGGCAGCCTCTCCAGACAGCCCAGACTACCTTTTTCACAGAACTAGTAGCCAGTCTCCCAGCCTCCCAAAAAATATTACACAATCCTTTCCAGTCAATCCCTAAGTATGTTGCATGTCATTCCTCAAGTTTTCTTTGTTTTTCACTGGAAAATTTCTTGCCATGCATGTAACTTTGTCTCTAGATCTAGCAGGTGTTCATCTATCTCTTAGTAGTTTAGGATCATTGGCCTCCAAGAGAGCACAATCAAAGGACACTAACGAAAGTGCAACTAGAGCAACAGTTGAGCGAGTGTCTGCAAGTCTACCGATCTATGAAGATACCAAGTTGATTGTAGACAAGGACATCAAGCTGAAATGGAAAGAGGTCAATGATGCATTTCCAGGCACATTTGGGGAAGACCTCGAAGACTGCCAAGTCTATGTGAACATCCACAAGTCCGGCTTGTACCAAACTACATGCAGGTATCCCATGCTCCCTTATGTGGACATGATACATTGGATCGTCTGGCACATTGATCCTGAGACGATGAAATTGAGCAGTGTCAGTGGGATGGGGGTTGCTACCTTCAGGGCACGGGATTATGATGAGACATATCGGATGTTAAAGACTGTGATCATCATGGAGACTCCCTTTAGCATACCTAGAAACAATGCCAACTCCAGAGACATTTTGAAGAACTGGGTAAAGGAACCAACTAAATTCAGGATGACACCCAACTAGGTCTATAACACAAAGATACTGCGAAAGGTGTATCAATACTTGGTCATATCTTCATGTCGACTGTATGGCCAAGAAAACACGGAAAACTTCCCACAAAGTGGGGTGATCGCATTGGACCAATTGGCTAGAGAAGGAAAAACATGCAACTGGTACGACATGTTGGCTCATCAGCTGAAGGAACATGTAGCAAGGGCTCGATAGCCACCTAAAGATATGTAAGCAAAAATCTACATTTCCACTTACATCTTGGATGCAATCTATGCTCGTCAGGAGTTCCTGGGCTTGAAGTGGGCATAGACACCGTGGAGACTGTTGTGAACACTTATTGTAAGATTTTGTCCGAATGTAGCTTCAAAGGAGTTATCACACAACTGCCCGATCATTTTGTCACCCTAGTTTACAAGATGATATTCGAACAGGATCCACCCTGCATGTCAAAGGCAGCAATGGAGGCACTGATCGACATAGTTGACTGGTATGCTTCATTGTGTGGCACCTTCATATGGATGTACAGCGTGGAGAAGCCTCCGCATTTTCTACGAAAGTTTGCCTTGTACAAACTTGTCATGCAGGAAGTATCATATCACAACTCGACAGGATTGACAACTAGGCTTCATTGGAAGAAGAAGGCACCTTGGTCCGCTCTTCTATTGTGGATCGGGTTATACGAGATATAGAGTTTCAAGCATGCAGATGTCAACACAGAGCAGATGAAGAAGTATCCATTCGACCTCCGAAGTTACAATCTGTATGACCTGCATTGTCTTGTGAAAGATCACTCTGTGAGAGTACAGTTTAACTGCATCCACGGGGCATGTCATTGGGTGGAGGAAGACCCATGGAGATATTGTTACAACTCCTCTAGACTCAATGAACTGGTCAGCCTAGTTGTGGAATGGATAGCGAAGCAGCATCCAGGAGGGTACCAGAAGTAGCAGCAGTAGAGGCAAACATACCTATGCATGACAAGGGCAAGAGGAAGATTGTTGACAACATGGAGGAAGAGAAAAGCTGCAAGTTATGGGCAGACCCACTTGTGTAGAAAGAAACTTTGGAAATAGGGGCAAAGAGACAACAATGTGACAAGAAAAACGTGCAAAGGTAGAGAGAGAAATGGAGAATAAAGGAAACAAAGAAGGAGTTGCATGAGTTGAAGGAGCAACTCTAGAAGGAACACGAGCTATGTAGATAGGAAAAGGAAGCACAACAAGAACAGGTACAACAAGGGGTTCAACTTATGTAGATAAATGAAACCACACCCATAAAGATAATAAACTCATCAAAACATTTGGCATCATGTAGGCAATGTGAACCATTGCAGGAAGAAGACTTCTCTTAGGAGATAGAGCAAGCACTTGAATAGATGGATACAAATATTGAGCAAAAAGAGTTAGAGCAAGCCATCGAACTCATGCCTCAGCACCAAGAGGTCGACCCACCAGCTTCACCACATCTAGAAGAGGAGCAAGTCCCAAGTGACCAAGGAGACTGAAATCCTTGGAGACAATCTAGAGGAGGAGATGCACAACATCTCATTTGACGAATCTCAAAATAGAGTTGTGCAATATCGCAGAGTGTCCACTCTTGAGGATCATACATCTCCTGTGTAGTTTGAGGAACGAGTGATCATGTCTGAGGTGCGCAAACATCCAATAGCATTGGTCGATGCTACTAGAGCATATGCCGAAGCCAATAACTCGAGTGTCACTTCCTAATAACTTAGAATGAGTGAATGGCTAAGGATCTATAGAGGGACAAGCTGGGAGGAGAATCGGTTATAGCATCTGCCCAAGCAGAATTGAAGAAGGCAATATTGGATGAATTATTGTGCCTTGACACATTCATGCGGGCATTGTATCCCAGTTTGGTACCATGCATAAGGTAGTCATCCATCTCAATGGGTGGTAGGAGTGATGTGTTAGGAGAACACGTATCTTGTTGAATGTGCATGTTGTTGTTGATTAATTGAAAACATGGATGTTGAGATACAAGGGATCCCACTTCACTTGCCTAAGATGATGAATCCCAAAGCAGTCGAACTAAAGGCATGCATCCAGAGTCATATCTGAAACTATGAAGAGCTCCCGCATCTCATCACTAGTCTACAGGATTCCCATGCATGTGTATTCAAGAGTATGGATGTTGTTGTGTGTGCACATGTGATCCCATCTATCAGGACACTCACCCAAGTGAAGATAAAGGCACAGTTCTAACTAGAGCTAGACTCGTGCTTTGACGAGTTGATGCGCATAGCCACCAGCCTAGACTTGTCAATCAGTATAGACACCATGTACAAGTATGTTGTTGGTCCAGCCACACTCAAGACAATGATGCACATGCTATCTGACGAGTTGGACAGAGGAGCCTGAGTAGTGTACCTGAATGATATGGAGGCAAGAGTCAAGTTCCAGAAATATGTCACCTTAGAGTACACAGACACTATTGCAAACTACCGAGCTTGGCATCAGTTCGCTACTGTCGATCGCCATGAGGATGTCAAAGAGTTGGTATTCCAACAATTTTATGAGTCATAGTGATGTCTTTCATGTCTTGGTCAAGCCATTTTGTCTCACATGGGTACATGTGCATTGTAATGTAGCATCTTGTCAAGTGTCAGTTCAAGTGTCGATAGTTGGATGTAACAATCATAGAGTAGATGAAGAGTAATGAGGGTAGATGAATTGTCAAAAAGTGGAATGTGAAGGGCCACCCCACCCTTTCCTATAAATAGTCCCCCATAACTCATTGTATATGCCTTTTGTCAGTCAAGCTTCCGATAGGAGTATCTTAGAGAAATCTTGGACAGTATTGTAATGAGCCTTGGCTTCTCCACTATCCAGAGCTAATATATCTCTTTGGAGGATTAAGCGGTTGTGGCTATAACGATCCATTGTCGAAACTAGTGGTTGGAAGTGGATGTACTGTACGACTAGAAATTGGACTTCTTAATATAACAGAGCCAACACGTTTCATGCATATGTTGTATTGTATTTTAGCTATCTTGAGTACTCTAAATGGTATATGTATCTGTTTGCTTACGCATGTATGTGTAGCTATTTCTGCATATGTATGTATGAATCTTTCTTAAATATGTTGTTGGTTTAAACATCACATTGGATTGCTAGCTAACTTGCCTTCCATGTTGTGATTCATCTTTGCTCGTTTGTTCCCTTATTAACTCAATTCTATCACAGGTTTCTAAGGGGTGCACTCACCTCACCCTCTGCATGTGAGAGACTCTCATGCACCTCCATTGACTTACTACATATGTCACACCCTTGCTACCAATAGGGACATCTTACTTGCCTCTGTGCAAAACCGTGGTCAAGGCATCACCGTACGACCCACTGTTGGGACTCCTACACCAAACAGTCTGAGTTCTAATTGGGACATCTTACCGGGGAGATCCCTTGACATATTGACAGGTCCAGCACGGTCAACATTTCTGGCACTAGAAGGAGGGCCAGATGACAAGATGTGTCCTCTCATCCTGTTTTGAACCTTTTTATATCTATCATGGAGTCTTGCACTATCCTCCCTCCACGATGTTTTTTGCATGCCAAATCAGTCACCATCTTGAGGGATTTTTTTGATCTCTTGTTCACATACACATATGATGGCGAAGGCGAACTGGCTTGGCTTGAGTTCTTACATGACTTCCTTGTCATGCTTTACAAGGAAGATGGATGTTTTGATGAACAAGCCAGCCTGCTGCTTGCATACACACTTCGCGAATCTCCACATTGGTGGTTGTGCAGCCTAATGGCTGATAGCGTGCACTCACTTGAGCACTTTTGTGATCTCATTAAAGACACTTTCTATCATTTTGATCCAGAAAATTTTGACCAAAAACTATTACAACAATGGAAGGCTCCACATGAATCGCATATGGATTTTTGGCATCACTTCCATGATTTGCAGTTTCAAGCTCCAAAGAGCCAAATGAAAGTTTTATATCTTTGGGATAGATTCGAGTACTCTCTTAAGAACTTTGCCCATCCTAAGAAAAATTTTGAACTCAAGCCTCACTCGGTATTCTTCAGTGATGGATTTGTGCAATCACAAACAGAAACGGTCATTGTCACAAGTGAATATCCACCATCCCCTCATCAAACATCTCCACCATTGCAAAGTGATGCGGGAGAACAGGCTCACACATCTGTTCAACTGTCACATCCTCCCAACATCACTTCACTTAATTTAGGCACAAATTTGGTTGTGAGCCCATTTATTTGTCATATGCATTTTGTACCCCAATCTCCATATTCGTACTCGGAAGATCCTCCGAATGATATTGTCTTTTGTTCTTCCATTCTAGACTCTACACTTGTTGTGAACGAGGATCAAGCCATTGACAGAGTTGGTGTTGTACAACCAACATGCACTGTCATTCATGAAGAGTACGACTAGGAGCTTGAGCATCAACACCCGACGAAGGATGACTTCCTTCTGTCTAAGCCTCCTTTGCTCTTTCCTTACATATTTGGTGAGCCTACCATCCATGATTTCACATGTGTATATTCATCTATGGATGCACCCATTTTTAATCACTCGCAGGACACACTAGATGTCAGTTCATCATCCAACAACGGAGAGGATAAATTATTCATTGAAAATCCAGTTGACCTTCATATTCCTTTTCCGAAACATAGAGGATGAATTTGTTCACTTTTCATCTACCCCTCTGTTTGATTCATCAAATCATGAGGATGCCGATGAAATCATTGATTTTTCTGATTGTGGTTGTCATGATCCATTTACTCCCATATTCGATCACAATCATGATTCTATCACAATTGGTTTTCCAAAGCCACCTGTTTATGATGATCTAGCTGACAATGATGTCGAAACACCCTAGGCTGTCGAGGCACTTTAGCCCGATTTGATGGTCATGTCAAGCCCTCATTGTCCTGAGGTTGGTTTCACTTCTGATCAAGAAACTATTGAATTGACCAAGGCTCCTCATCACTCATCTGTATGCATTGAAGATCAATATCACACACAGATCATGCTTCCTCCACTCAAACTGCAAGATCCCATTACTCATGCATTAGAGGAATCTTACATTGCAAGCACACGTGCATGACACAAGTTGTCTTTGTTTCTTTCATTTGATTGCATGTCATAGTCAAGAGTATGTGCATGCTTCAAAGCTACACGCAACATCGTACAACACCGTGACAAGCCCACGGACCACATGTCATGTACCTACACTCACTTATGTCCTGTGGATTCTTTTAAACATGAAGTGTGTTTGTATTCATTGCTATATATTTCTTGTTTGCTAGTTCGCACAACCGAGTTGCTCACATACTAGGCCTTCACCAACATGGGTCAATTAATGCGCTGGTGACTGCATTGGAAATATTTCATGTGATCAAGCCCATGCACCATTAGTTTAGGAGTAGGAGTTGTGTTTTCTTTCATCTCGTTTGCTTGCATCCCCGTTTGCTTTCTTGTTTGCTTACTCACTCACTTTGCATTTACTCCTGCTTCTTCTTTGCTTTTTTGTTTGTTTGCTTGTTTTTGTTCATAGGTTAGTTTTGCATGAAACCATGCACTACTCTTGAAACAAGCTGGGTAAAGTATAAGAGGCCTTGTGTAGCTATCACTACTTGGTTATCTATCATCCTACCTTTGTATAAAGGACTTGTTACTTTTGGTCCATGATACATTGATGGAAAATACATACTATTCGAAGTGAACCTTGGTGAAAACACAATGCTTTCACACTAACTGGTGTCACCTACTATAGTCAGTTGTTTTTGGGTTAACCCTTGTCATCTCAGTCAAGTAGAGTAAGGTGAGGGGGGAAACTTAACATGCACGTCAGAGGTATATAATAAACTACTTCTTTGAAGGAACAACCTCTTCTACTCTCAATAATTCAGGATCCCTCTTCTGCCTCTGAAATGAATAAGTTCTATGCACAGTTATGAAATGAAAAATGAAAAAAATGAAAAGTGAAAATTTCAAAAATGAAAAATGAACAAGGCAAAAGAAGAGAAAGGCTTCCTGAGCAGAGAGGTGATGCAAGTAACTCTGCCAGGGTACTGACCAGGCTCACTAGTAGCGGAGCATTGCTTATGTTCTTGCGTGACTCTGTCAAGGTAATGTCTAGCCCTATTGGTAGCGGAGCAACACTAGAAATGAAATTAAGACTCTGACGACTATATTGCTTGTGCACCAATATATGCCTCAACTCTAATCAAAACAATTGTGTTGAATTGGCTTGGAATGTGTATCAATCAACCAAGAGCTTGGCAGATGCTACATCTTACAATCAAGCAAGTGTGAAAACCAAGATGAACTGAGAACTGAACAATACTTCTGAAGGTGTTGGACTTGCTTTTCACAAACAAGGTCCATTCAGAGAGTTGGAGTTCTACCAGTATGTCACCAAGTGTTGTAGCGGATACAACCACACTCCAAAATTTTCCTTAGCTTCATTTTGGAGCCTCCCTATCAACCATCCTCAGCAGCATGTCTTGCCTTGTCAAGTACACAAGTCTTAGTGATTTTCTTACAAATTTCCAACCTGTGCATCAGAGCTTGTTTCATCCCCCTCACAAGCTATTTCTCGGGACTTGTTCCAACTGCAGGCTAAGAAGCTCCCTCAAGAAATTGTGAAATTTTGGAGGGGAATCAACCTTCCCTCCAGAAATTGCGCAATTTTGTTTGGAAGCCTGTTGGGCTCCAAAATTTCACAAATCTCCCAGTCAAGTTTCACTAAGAAAATTGTGCAATTCCTCCTGGCATGTCTTCTTAGCCCAGAAATTGCACAATTCTGGGCATCATTCAGCAGCTCTACCTAGAAATTGGGCAATCCCTTTGGGTAGCCAGCCCATCTCCCTCCCACAAATGTGCATTTTTCCCCCTCAGCTAAGCAGGCTAGTGCATGTGCCATTGAGTTGATCGGTTCCACCCAGGACTGAGAAAACTTGACTTGCATGCATGGGCAATTTTTTTGCAAAATAGCAAAAAGCAACATGAAAAAAGCATCCCTAGATTTTAGGGAGCTATTTTTAGCATCTCGAGGTTACATGCAAAGATTGTTTTAGAATCTTTCCTCGAAGTGTCGCTTTTTCCTAGATTTGTGGCATGCACGTCATGAGCCTCAAACTTATTTATTCAATGCTTCAGATATCACTTATTCACATTGATCTTGGAGCTCTGACATCCCACAACATATCCAGGTGTCTTCGACACATCCAACTCAACTATTCACGGGTAAGTCGGCTTAACTTGTCTTTTGCAGCATTTTTATGCTTTTTTTGTTTTCGCTTGTGTGAGTGCTATTTGCTTGATTTATGTGAACGCTTTCTATCATTTACATGCATACTAAGTTGTACGACTGCCGTTTCAATTTTCGTTAGCATCTCACCGCCGTTGCATGCATGAAACTATTTTGCACAAAGGATTGTTGATTCGACGACTCGCTTCACCCACATGCATGTTGTTCTGTTTTTTTACTCTTTCATTCACTATTTTCATGAACAATCATTCACTCCTGCTTATAGTCAGTATCTCCATGAATTCACATTCACATTTGCTTTCAGTTTCACTCTGCCTCACCAAGACAGCATTTGCGCAAGCTTGAGAAGGAAGGCTCTATCTTCCCCTCAGGAAATGTGCATTTCTTCCCAGTGACTGTCCTCCATTCTTTCATTCTGCAATTTTTAGGGACAGTGACTACTAGTCCAAAAAATTGTGCAATGTAGTCATTGGGCCTGCAACCACTGTCATCTGAAATTGCGCATTGCGTAGTTTCAATAGCTAGTAGGCTAGCCTGGACTGTGCATTACACAAATCCAACAGCTATCCAGCCTCCCCAAACAACCCAGACTAACTTTTGTGCAGTTCTGGAGCCAGTCTCCCAGCCTCCCAGGAACAATTGTGCAATCCTTGCCAGTCAATCCCCAAGTATGTTGCATGTCGTTCCTCAAGTTTGCTTTGTTTTTTGCTGACACATTTCTTTCCATGCATGTCACTTTGTCTCTAGATCTAAGATGTGTTCATCCGCCTCTTAGCTTTTCAGGATAAATGGCCTCCAAGAGAGCAGGATCAAAGGACACTAATGGAATTGCAACTGGAGCAACAATTGAGTGAGTATCTGCAAGTCTACTGATCTATGAAGATACCAAGTTGATTGTAGATAAGGACATCAATCTGAAATGGAAAGAGGTCAATGATGCATTTGTAGGAACATTTTGGGAAGACCTCAAAGACCACCCTGTCTATGTGAACATCCACAAGCCCAGCTTGTACCGAACTGCATGTAGGTATCTCGTGCTCCCATGCACGGACATGATACATTAGATTGTCTCACACACTGATCCTGAGATGATGAAATTGAGTAGTCAGTAGGATGGAGATTGATACCTTGAGGGAATAGGATTATGATGAAATGTATCAGATTTCGAAGCCCATGATCATCATGGAGACTCCCTTCAGTGTACCCATTAGCAATGCCAACTCCAGAAACATTTTGAAGAACTAGGTAAAGAAGCCGGCTGAATTCAGGATGACACCCAACCAGATCTATAAGACGAAGATACTTCGGGAGGAATATCAATACTTGGTCATCTTTGCATGTTGACTGTATGGCCAAGAAAGCACAGAAACCTTCCCACAGAGTTGGGTGATCGCGTTGGACCAACTGGCTAGAGAAGGAAAAGCATGCAATTGGTCCGACATGTTGGCTCATCAGCTAAAGGAATAGGTAACAAGGGCTTGACAGCCACCCAAAAGTATGCAAGCAGAAATCCACATGTCCACTTACATCTTGGATGAAATCTGTGCCCGTCAGTAGTTCTCGGGCTTGAAGTGGGCATGGACACCAGCGGATACTATTGTGAAAAATTATTGTAAGATGTTGTCTGAATGCAGCTTCAGAGGAATTATCACACAACTGTCTAATCATTTTGTACCCCAGTTTACAAGATGATATTCCAACAGGATCCACCCTGCATGTCGAAGGCATCAATTGAGGCATTGATCGACATAGATGGCTAGTATGCCTCACCATCTGACACCTTCATATGGATGTACAGTGTGGAGAAGCCTCTGCATGTTCTTCTGAAGTTTTCCTTGGAAAAACTTGTCATGCAGGAAGTATCATATCACATCTCGGCAGGATTGACAGCTAGGATGCATCGGCAGACGACGGCACCTTGGCCCTCTCTTCCGTTGCGGATCAGGTTATACGAGATGTGGAGTTTCAAGCATGTGGATGTCAAAGCAGAGTAGATGAACAAGTACATTCAACCTCTGAAGTTATAATCTGAATGACCCACATTGTCTTGTGAAAGATCAATGCACGAGAGTACAGTTTAACTAGATCCACAGGGCATGTCATTGGGCAGAGGAAGACCCATGGAGATATTGTTACAAATCCTCCAGACTCAATGAACCAGACAACCTCATTATGGAATGGATAGTGAAGCAGGAAGCAACATCCTAGAGGGCACCAGAAGCAATGCAGCAGAGGCAAACATACTAGTGCACAACAAGGGCAAGAGAAAGATTGTCGACAACATGGAGTAAGAGCAAAGTTGTAAGTTAAGAGTATACCCACTTGTGTAGAAATAAGCTCTGGCAATAGAGGCAAAGAGGCAATAATGCAAAAAGAGAAACACGCAAAGGTAGAGAGAGAAATAAAGAATGGAGGAAACATAGAAGGAGTTGCATGAGTTGAAGGAGAAACTCTAGAAGGAACAGGAGCTACACAGACAGGAGAAGGAAGTGCAATAGGAATAGGTACAGCAGGGGGCACAACTTGTGTAGACAGATGAAACCGCACCTGTACATATAGTAAACTCATCAAAATAGCTAGCTTTAGGCTGACAGGGTGAACCATCACAGGAGCAGGACTTTGATCAGGGGATAGAGTAAGCACTTGAATAGATGGATATGGATATGAAGCAATAGGAGTTAGATCAAGACATCGAACTCATGCCTCACCACCAAGAGGTCAACCCATCAGCTTCATCACATCTAGAAGAGGAGCAAGTCCCAAGCAACCAAGGATACACTGAAATCCTTGGAGACAATCCGGAGGAGGATATGCACAACATCTCATTCGATGAATCTCAACATAGAGTTGTGCAATCTCATAGAGTGTCCACTCTGTAGGATCATACATCTCCTGCACAGTTTGAGGAATGAGTAAGCATGTCTGATGTGCGCAAACATCCAACAACATTGGCCAATGCTAGCAGAGCATATGTCAAAGCCACTAGCTCGAGTGTTCACTTCCTAATAGTTGAGAATGAGCGAATGGCTAAGGAGCTACAGACGACCAAGCAGGGAGGAGAATTGGTTACAACATCCGCCCAAGCAAAATTGAAGAAGGCAATACTAGATGAAGTATTTTCCCTTGACACAGTCATGTGGGTGTTGTATTCCCAGTTTGATACTGTGCATAAGGCAATCGTCCATCTCAATGGGTGGGAGCAACAATGTGGTAAGAGAGCACGTATCTTGTCAAATGTGAATGTTGTTGTTGATTACATGCAAACATGGAAGATGAGATATAAGGGAGCCCTGCTTCACTTGCCTAAGATGATGAAGCCTAAGGTAGTTGAGCTAAAGGAACACATCTGGAGTTAGATTTGGAACTATGAAGATCTCTCGTAGCTCATCACTAGTCTACAGGCTTCCCATGCATGTGCATTCAAGAGTATGGATGTTGTTGTGCACGCACATGCGATCCCATCTATCGAGACACTCACCTAGGTGAAGAAAGGGCACAAGTCCGACTAGAGATTAACTCGTACTTTGATGAGTTTATGCGCATAGCCACCAACCCAGACTTGTCAATCAGTGTAGACACCATGCACAAGTATGTTATTGGTCCGGTTGCACTCAAGACAATGATGTGCATGCTATCAAACGAGTGTACCAGGATGCTATGGAGGTAAGAGTCAGGTTCCAAAAGGATGTCACCTTAGAGTACACCAACACCGTCATAGACTATCGAGCTTGGCATCAATTCACTACTATCAGTCACCGTGAGGATGTCGAAGAGTTGGTCTTCCAACAATTGTCTGAGTCATAGTGATGTCTTGCATGGCTTGATCAAGCCATTTTGTATCACATGGGTACATGTGCATTGTAATTTAACATCTTGTCAAGTGTAAGTTCAAGTGTCAATAGTTGGATGTAACAGTCATAGAGTAGATGAAGAGTCACAAGGGTATATGAACTATCACAAAGGGAAATGTTAAGGGCCACCCCCCCTTTGCTATAAATAGTCCCTCATAACTCATTGTATAGGCTTTTTGTCAGCCAATCTTTCGATAGGAGTATCTTAGAGAAAGCTTGGATAGTATTGTAACAATCCTTGGCTTCTCCACTATGTAGAGCTATTATATCTCTTTGGAGGAGCAGGCAGTTGTGGCTGTAACATTCCGCTGTCGGAACTAGTGGTTGGACATAAATGTATTATATGACGAAACTTACTCTTTTTAATATAACATAGCCAACACGTTTCATGCATATGTTGTATTGTATTTCACCTATCTTGAATACTCTAAATGATATATGTATATGTTTTCTTACACATGTATGTGTAGCTATTTCTGCATATGTATGTATGAATCTTTCTGAAATGTGTTGTTTGTTTAACCATCACTTTGGATTGCTAGCTAACTTTCCTTCCATGTTGTGATGCATCTTTTCTCATGTGTTCCCTTCTTAACTCCATACTATTACAAGTTTCCAAGGGGCGCACTCTCCTCACCCTCCACGTATTAAAACCTCTCATGCACCTTCCTTGACTTACTGCATATGTCACACCCTTGCTACCAACAGGGACATCTTACTTGCCTCTGTGTGAAACCGCGGTCAAGGCATTACCATACGACCCACTGTTGGGATTCCTACACCAAATGGTCTGAGGTCTAATTGGGACTTCTTAATGGGGAGATCCCCTGACATGTTGGCGGGTCCAGCACCGTCAACACATCCCCACATCTTGACATCATTCATAAGTAATCATAATGTATTCAACATCAAGATGATAGGGAATCATATACTTATGTAATAAAATATGTTGCCACCAACAAATAACAAATCCTAGGTGCATATATCATTTAACCACTAAAACATCACACACATCAAAAGTCATCCAAGTCATAATGGTGAATATGCATAAGGGTCATATGCATGGCTGCCATATCATTAGGGTTTCATCAAAACAACTTCTTCACAAAGATCCAAGACAAATAAATAACCATACAAAATTAAATGAATGAAATAACACCCATGTAAACCTTCTTTTCCATGCATTGCCCATCTTTCCAAGGAGTTAGATGATCTTGCAGACCTGATTTTTGTCAAGTTCCTATGTTTCTTCCATGTGATTCTTTTGAAGCTATGCACCTCTCATTCACTTTTACAATCATTTTATAAATATGCATTAGGTACAATAGTCTGCAGTGGGGATTGTCTTCCCCAAATATGAATCTGAAGAGGAGATTGAATTAAATCTCTTATTTTTTCCTGAATTTTTCTTCGACACATATACCTTGGTTGTGTTTTTATCACTTTTGCTATAACCTTTCTAATGTCTTATTCTATAATTTTTCATCCTTGAGGTAAATATAACTACATTCCCTCTATTAGTCATTTGACCCACACTCAGGATGTTTTACTTTAACCCTTCAACCAATAATACATTAGTTTCTCATGAATGTTTAACATCAAGAACATCTCTACCTTTTCCTAGCACGTTCGGTGGTGCATTGTTTCCAAGGATAATGTCACCACCCTTAGTTTTCTTAAGAGATAATTCTACTATTATCTCCAGACATGTGATAAGAGCATCTGTGATCTATGTACCAGTGATTTTCTTCTTCCAGTGTGCATAGAGCAAGGTCACACTTCTCTTACTACTTTTTCCTTTTGTTCCAAATTCTCGCATGAGGGTTGCTGATGAAGGTGTATTCTTCTGGGATTTTGTTAAATGTATTTTTTTCACTTGCATGTCCTATTGTCTAAAATGTTTAAATGAATTCATTGGATTGCTTCTACATTCTTTTGCCACATGTCCAAATGTATTGCATGTATAACATCTTATGTGACCAAAGAAGGGGACAAAAGAGTCATAATACTTATACTTCATGTTCCTTTAATTTTTATATGATCTAAAATCTATATCCTTATGACCAAATAATTTTCATATAAAATAATGGCCTTGAAATAAACTTGAATACCTTGGAACCAACGAGATTCTTGTGGAGAGACTCTTTGCTTGAGTTTGAACAATATGCTTCTGTGATTGACTCAATGTATCCAACAATGTGATAGATAAAACACTCAATGTCATCAATCAAGGGAGAGAATAAATTGTTGTTTCTTCTTTGGATGTCTGCATTTTTTCCTTACTCATTCCTATGAGCAAATGATTTTCTTTGAGGAGTCACTTTGCTTAGTTGTTGGTCTTGCCGCCTAATTGTTTCTTTACCAGGTTTTTCAAAATTTTCTTTCTTGTCTCTGATACTGCACTACACACACGTGTGAGATGGATTCTCCCTTAACTATTTCATGAAAACCAAGGCTTGATTTAATGGAGGAAGACATTTGACTGCTAAGAATATTGTCCAACATCTCGGTACTGTCTTGAAATCTCAATTGTTTGTCCTTTTGCTCTAATTTATGTTTTAATGAGATTAACTCTATTTCTAATTTCTCTCAATCATTCCCTTTTTCTTTTAGCTGAGTGTTTCTTTCTTATTCAACTTTTCTTAATTCTTCTAGTTGGGTGCTTAACTCAATAATTTCCTCTTTAAGCCCATTTTCTTGTTCTTCAAATACCTGAAGTGGCTCCTTTTCTGTTCATTTGAATTTTCTAGACTAATCTTTAGTGATATAATCTAAACTTCAAGTCCTTCACAATATCTTTTCCTTTCATTAAGTTGTTCAATCACTACCACAATTTCCTCTGATTCTTTCACATTGTGATCCTTGTTTTCATATACCTGCAACTTTTTTTTGAGACTTTCAATCTTCTTCAACACAAAGACAAGTTTTATTCTAAGATTAAATTCAATATTTAACCTTTCTTCTTTTGAATTTGTAGCTCCATTTGATATGATGGAATTTGTTTCACGATCTCATTCATACTTTAATAGGATACAAGTTTCTTCTTCAGATACATTGAATTTTTCGAAAGCAAGATTACCTATTAACTTACCTGATGAATGAAATTCTTTCTTAACTACAATCTTTCCTCTATTTTCTCCTTCATGGATGGCCTGCAAGCTATCCCATACATCCTTTGTAGATTCATAGTGCATAAAATTTTCAAGTTTTGAATCAGGTTTATGTTGAGGCTTCAACAACCCCCTTAATTTTTTCAAAAATTATGGGGCCCTCCATATGAATTTTACAAATGTCACCTTTAGATTGTTTTAGTTTTCTTTATTTATAAATATGGCTTGATGATCTTGCTCCTTTAAGTTTTCAACTTAGATTAATGCTTTCTCTTTGTCTCACATGAAATGATTAGTTGAGGATGTGATTTTGAGGTAAAACTTTTAGTGAAATTCCATGCATATGATTTCGTTGAATGTGATTCTTGCATCAAGTGAACTTGCTTCATCACATTTTTTTTTACACATTGTTGCCCTAATTGAGCCTTGATTTTTCAATCATTCAATGTAGTGTGTGTTATCTGATAAGCTTGTTCAAGCTGAATTCATATAGTTCTCTACTCAAATTTGGATTTTCATCATATCTCAACAATTTTGTCAATGTGACTCAAATAATGAAGGTATGCCAAAAAAATTAGAGGTTGGGAAAAATATCAAAATGTTGCATGCTCTTCATTTTTCGTTAAAAAGAACAAATTTTACATTTTGCCACTTTTCGCAGTTTATATCTTGAACCACAAAACCTTTAGAAAGTTCATTTTTTTATCCCTATATTCAAGCAAATGTCATTCATGACATACCTTGAAACCAAATAAAATACCAACTTAAAACTTTTAGTGCCTAAATAAACTTTGTAAATTATTCTTCATTTTTTTCTTATTTGTGTAAATAAATTAAAGTCAAATTTATCATGTGCATAATTAATATATATTTTTTATTGCTTGAATTTATTAAAGATTTCATTGTTATTTAGATATACATAAATATTATAGATAAAACAAAAATAAAATTAGAATGAATACCAAGGTGTACATTATTTGATAGTGATTACATTGACCTATCCAACAGACCAGTTTTCCTGAATTAGGACCAGCGTAGGTTCATCATAGTACAAATGTGTAAGTCTTAATAAAATAGAAAGAGAGGATAGATAAATTTACACATTTTTTTATATTGGATTGTAAAATAAACTTTTCACCTCAATAGGTAAGATCGTGAAAACAAACTATCCCAAACATCACTAAAAGGCCAATTCTATTAATCTTTCTTCAAAAGCAAAATTAGTTTACAAAAATAAATTTGTGATTTCTCCAAAAGAATCACTACGATTTGGGCAACAACAAAATCTCTTAACATGCCCCAATGGTTAGCTCAATTAGTCAAGTCCCTATTGTTAAGTACTTTGTTGATTGGGAGGTTATAGGGTCAATTCTCCTTGATGCTTTTGGGGTTAGACTTTGCTAGTCTAGCCGGCGGGCTTTAAAAGATTCCCTTTGAGGTTGATCTTCCTAAATTTTTTATGAAAAGAAAAAAATTAACAAAATTTGTTGAAAAGATCACATGTTTTATATGTATAAAAAATTCTAATGGAAAATAAAAAAATAAAAATCTTTTAACAAAATTGGTTGAAAAAATCACATATTTTATATGTATAAAAAAATTCTAATGGAAAACAATCACCCTATGGTGCACTCAGAATGGAATGGAACCCAGCAAAGATCTCGAGAATGCCTTTCAAAAATCAGTTAGAAAGATCATTTTTGTAAGAAAAAACAAAACAAAACAAAACAAAACAAAAAAACAAAATCTCGGTTGAAAAGATCACATGTTTTATATGTTTAAAAAATTTTAATGGAAAACAATCACCTTATGGTGCAAAGATCTCTTTCAGAAATCAGTTAGAAAGGTCAAGGGATTCTGTCAGCGAATGAAAGGAAGTGGCATACACTTAAAAACATGAATGTTTGTGAGGAGGCGAGGAGGCACTCACACAATTTGAACATTTTATCTTTAATTTAATTTAATTTTACTTTAATATAGGTTCACTTTATTTTTAGTTTCCTCTAATTTATTGTTTAAATTTTACGCTTAGTGTCTACTTTAGATTTTATTTCCATTATTATATCAGTTTGAGTATTTAGTTTTAATTCGTCAAGATTTGTTTTGAGTTTTTTAATTTTAGTTTATTGTATTGAGATTTTAATTTAGATTTAGTTTAGATTTTAATGGTTTTGTTTTGTTTTTATTTTGTTATAATTTTATTTTTTAATTTTATTTAAAATTTTATTCAATTTTAGTTTATATAGTTTTATTTTATTATTTAAATAATTTTTTATGGTTTTTAATAAAAAAGTTTGCGGTTGAGATTTCGTAGAAATTTTGGAGACCTAAGATCATGGAATTTATAGATGAAATATTATGGAGGATCTAGAGCATGAAATTAAAGATGTTAAACAAATTCAAAAGGTTTATAAAAAAAGTAGGGATAGCCATGAGAGGGGCTCTAAATCTATAAACTATGGGGGAAATTTTGCAAAGAGAGAGAGATGGTCACTTACACTATTGTAGGAGAGAGCTCTTCTTTTTGTGGGATTAAGAGTATTTTGAATTTCTAAAGAAGAAGCTATGTACTTTTGTAACATTGATCCTTGAAGAAATTTGGGATCTCAAAGAACTGTATATAGAGATTTGGAGCTAATAATAATAAGTTTTCATTTCTTTGCACTATTGTATTAGGTTTGCAGACTCATTTTTATTTCTTTAATGGTTGTTCAATTTTGGTTGGAATTCTATTTCAATTAGTATAGGAGTAATTGGCATTAACATTATTGTTGATCTCACTTATTTTATGCTAATTGATGCTTTGTGTTAATCTATCTTTGCATAGATGAACAAGATTTGAATCAGAATTTGATAACGAATTCGATGAGACTTATTTATAATGGATGCTAATTGTTTATCAGTCAATTACTATCTTGTTTTGAATTAATTTCTATTGAATTAAGTACTATTTTTTTAATATAATAGTAATCTAATATCAAATTCATTTATCAATAATTGGATTTAAGTACATGCATGAGAAGTTTTTAATAACAATTTATTGAATTAATCTTATTGCATATTTGTCTGAATAGATTTCAAATCATATGAACTATTTCTATGATAGGCAAGTGTATCTTAATCATATATCCAATCTTATTTATTTTACCCTTTATTTACCTTTCTCTTGAGGGGGATTAATCCTTCTCTTAATCGAGATAGATTAGGATTTCTGTTTGTGTCTTGCATATAGATTAGATTACATGTTTCATGTTAGTTTAATTAGCTACATTTTCAAAAGACTCCTTTCGTAGGAGCATCACCTATGTGGCTTAGCTGAGCCCTTATTTAAACTAACATGAAAGATTTCCTTTTTCAAGTAGCCATGAGAAGGAAAATCTTTCCCTTTGTCTGTTATTGCCAACACACAATATCATATATTAGCAGGAAGATGATATTGTTAGAATAGATTAGTACATATAGATTAGTTTATATTAGATTAACATTGGATTATGTTAGTTTTATGATAAGGGTAATTATACCCATTTAACCAATTTGAACCACCATCCCAAATGGAAAAGGGTCTTATTTGGGGATCTAATTGGGTGGTCTCCCTAATGTTGATGAGGTCATTTTTGGCCATCAACATTTTGAGTCTTGTTTTTAAGTTTTATCTATCTACAATGGCTCCTTTTAAACTTCCAATTTTGAGTTTCTTCTTTGGACATGCACCTGCCACCACTCCAATAAAGGTAGCAAAACACTTGTCAAAAACAATGTTTAATGGTAAGGGAAATGTTTCTTCTTTTGATCATGTTCTTCAATTTATTTTAAATTGTAATGATTATGACATTGATGAAAGTGTAATTTGTAGGATATTTACTCTTATCTTAACCGACCGAGCCAAATTCTGGTGTCGGTCACTGGTAGTTTCCTTTGTACATATGATGAGTTTACAAGGATGTTCCTACACACTTTTCAAGACTACAATTATGAAAAGGTTTATGATCAACTTGAGAATCTTTGTAGATTTGAAGGTGAGTATTTTGATGATTTTCTTGTTCAATTTAAATTATTTTTTTTGCAATTTCAATCTCAATATTTACCTCCTCAAATTGAATTAACGAGATGGGTTAAACATGTTTTTTCTCTCCCTTGTACTTCTAATAATCTTAATGAATCTAAAAATATAATTTATCTAAATACATTTGCTATTATTGATGATTCTTTGGAAGAAACTAGTAACATGGGTATACCTCTTCAATCTATTAATCCAGAATGTGTTAATGAACGATTTCAAGAAGATACAAATATATCCAATACCATTAATGATTCTCTTGAAGTTCTTCTAGATCAATATGAAACCGTTAATTGTCATAAAGAGGATAAGCATGAATTAGTTTCTCACATAGAAAATATTAGTAAAAAGGATGAACGTTGTCATATTAAAGGTGTTTCTGATGACTTTTTTTATATTGATATTATTCAGCCTCATGTTAGAGATCTCCTAAATTCTCGTTCTAAGGAATGCAAACAAATAAGTTACAATCCCAAAAAATTTTCTAATCATGGGAACTTGACATTTGTGCTAAAGAAAACAATGAAAAAATAATATTAGAAACTCAAGAGTCATGTTTTATTTTGAATGATCATATTCCTCAAACTCATGACAATTTTCTCATCCTTACTTTTGATTATGTTTATGATTCTCATTCATCAATTGCAAGGGAAGAAATCAATGATAAGAATTATGAAGTCATCCATGATGATAACATGAGCATTGAGAATTTTGAGACACTTCACTCTCCGGTGTTGGTTATGTTAGGTTCTCATATTCTTAATCCTTCAAATCAATCTATAATTGAAAATGAGATAGGCCCTAATTCAATAATTCTTCCAACAAATTATCATTTTCAAACTTCTAATCATTTGAATGATTATCATTTTCAAAAATCCATTCTAATTTATGATCCTTATGATGATAAATTTCCCATTTGCAATCATGGTCTCAAGCTTTACACACAAGTTGTACAAAAATAGTTTTTGATCTTGATAACATTATCATAGTCGCTCCTTGTAAAAAAGAAACTCTTGTGAATAAATCCTTTTTGTCTTGTACTAGTAACGTAAATTTTTGTTTTCTACAAGATCCGAAATTTAAAAGTACATCATTATAACCTTTCCTATTATCTTCTCCTCCTTCAAATCTTCTTCAATCATTAGCACATCTCCATCCATTTTCATGATCCATTTGAGAATTGTTTGAAAAATTCAATTACGCAGAAGATTCCTAACACTCTTCCTTTTGTATATATTTCTAACTTGTCTTTCCAGGGATAAATTCATGACATTTCTCGGAAAAAATGTTATTCTAACCATAATTTCATTTTAACAGTTACATGAAGATTTTCATGACAGATTTGAATTATGTCTAGAAAATTCATTTCTAGCAAGGTTTCCTATAGATGATAAGTTCCTTTTACTCTATTTATTAGAAACTCGTGTACATAATAGGTTGATGTTTTCTTTTAATAATTTAGTTATAATTTCATTACTAATTATTATGTACATATATGTCCAGAACCTAAACTAATGGAATGGCTTCATTGGAAGTACAATTTTACTTAGTTTTACTCCGCCTTGTTAGATTAGCTTAGAGCAGAAATGGTTTAGTTAGATTACTTTTCTTTTTGTTTTCTTTTAATATTGAAAATTTTGAATAAGAAGGTAGTGAGCCCAAAATGTTTCCTTGGTATTCACTCCATTTCCTGGCAAAGAAATGCAAAGTCGAGGACCTTCCTGTTGAAAAATGCAACAAGAAAGTATCAATTTGATTTTGCCTTAGTCAAATTGAGAAAATTCGAATTCCCACATTAGCATATAAATTGGATGCAGTTAACTTTTGTGACATGGCTCTTCTCACTCAGTTAGCTCAATAAATTTGACTTAGAGGGCTTGGAGTTCAATTAAGAATGTGTGATTGCTAAATTTTAGTAATCTAGTTTAGTGACATCTAGTTGTGTTTAGTTAAACTAGTTCTGAAAATTCAAGGAACTAGTAGAAGGTCATTTTTGCAGTGGGACAATAGTCTAACTCAGTGATCATCCAGTTAACTGATCAATCAACCTAAAATAACTAGTGCATGCAGAGAATTCGAGTTCCCGATTGTGGTGGAGATTCCAAGGAAGTGTAACAAGAAGTTGTAAACTAGTTTGAGTGTACAACTGTTGGATGTAGGCAGATGATAAAACTTTGGGAATTACACAATCAATTGGAGGAAAATTCCTATAAATTAGGGACTAATTCTCTAGGAATTATGCAGGGAAATAGAGGCTCAAGAAGAGGAATAAATTGACTATGTCTAGGTCAGAGCTTCTCATTGAGAAGAAAAATAGGTTATTCACTTGCAGGTTGACCTCAGACTTAGCTAGCAATTGTAATACATCTCTATTCATATGATTAATGCAAAGAGTCTTGGTGGGTTTTTCCTAGTTGGGTTCCGCTAGACAAAATATTGTGCCTGTGTGTTATTTCTTATTCCATGTCTGAGATTGTTGTTAGAGATTGCGAATTGAATTTCACAAATTAGTAGAGTAGAATTGTGTCTCTTGATTTAGATTAAAATTTCTTGAGCACTGCAATTCTATCACCAAATTTATACATGGTATCAAAGTAGGATTCACATTAGAGCATGAATTTCAAAGTTATTTCTTCAGTGTAGGAAGATATCTTCATAGTTGGGAAAATTACCTTCAACGAGTTGAGATTAGAGTATGCCTTGAAAGAAAACTCAAATTTCATTACATGGAAGGATCACATGAAGGTAGTGCTTGATGACAAAAAATTTCTGGAATATGTCAAGAAAGACATCACAAAACTAGAATCAATTGATGCCCAAAACCTAGCTCAATGGAAGAAATATATAGCCAAGGCGAGGAGAATAATATTGGAAGGAGTGCAAGATCACATTGTCTCAAATCTCCATGGGAAAGAAACTCCTTTCGCAATGTGGTAGGCACTCATAGACCTATTCTAGAATATCAGTGACCATAGAATGCTAGCCCTCAAAGACAAACTTCGAAATATTAATATGCAGAAGAATGATACTATTCCACAGTATCTCAACAAATTTATACAAGTTTGTGATGAGCTTGGAGGGGTTGGTGTGAATGTTGCAAAATATGACTTGGTGAGCCTAGCTCTTCTAGGCCTTCCCAAAAACTGTAATAACTACTAGGAATTGGTTAATGGGAGGGAGAAATCACTGAATTGGGAATGCTTGTGGTCTGGTTTGGTATAAGAAGAGATCAGGCAAAATATCAGAGATGGAACTTCATCAAAGGGCGAGGATGAAGAAAATTTTTCATTGATTGGAAAGGGGAAGAAGGGAAAAGGGAAGAAATATAAAACCAAACCATAATCCAGCTAAGGGGGAAAGAAGAAATATTTTTCCAAAATAAAATGCTTCAATTTTCATGAATTTAGGCACTATGCTTCAACATGTCCACACAAAAGTTCTGGCAAGAAGAACTTGGGAGGAGAAATGGGAGATACATTGGATTCATAGTTTAGGATATAATTCACCCTTATCACATGCATGGCCAGCACTTTGATGGGGAGTCTGTGGTACTTGGAATCTAGTGCTTCATTCCACATGATAGGGTGTAGAGAGTTTTTCAGTGACCTGGAGGAAAAATATCTCCAGATTTATATTGAGCTTGGGATGACGGAAAGTACAATGCTATTGATATTGGTATAGTAACCTTTCAAAGGGAGTCAAGATCTTCTCTTCACCTCAAAGATGTCATGTTTGTTCTAGGCCTAAAGAAGAATGTCATCTCTGTAGTAGTTTTGGAAGACTATGGTTATGATGTGATCTTTAGCAAAGGGAAAGCATTCCTAAGACACATAAGCACTGGAAAGGTGAAGAAGATCAGATTTTAAGTGAAGAACCTATACAATTTGGATGTGGAATATTACGCTACATTAAGCAGTAAGGAAACGAAATTCCAAAGCCATGATGGCAGTGAACTTTGGCACAAGATATTGGGCCATTTTCATCATGACACCTTGAATATTTTGCATCAAATAACGACTGGCCTCCATAAATGAGCACTTGAGAAACATGATGTCTACAAAGGTTGTAACTTGGGGAAGTATGTGAAATCCACATTCCATGAGTGAGACAGCAAAGCACATGTAGTCTTGGAAAGAGTCTAATATGATGTTTGTGGACCCTTCTTAACAACCTCCACTACCAGACATAAATATTTTGTTATTTTTAATGATGCTTTCTCAATGAAGTGCTAGATCTTATTCATCCGGAAGAAGGATGATACATTCTCAAAGTTTGTAAAATTCAAGGCACTAGTGGAGAAAGAGATTGACAAGAAGGTGAGGGATCTTAGGAGAGATAATGGAGGTGAGTATGTTTCGAATGACTTCAAGGATTTATGTGCGAGAGAAGGCATTCAAAGAGAGCTGAAAACACCCCACAACACAAAAAAACAGGGTATCTAAGAGAAAGAATCGAAGAATTTTTGGAGCTTCTAGAGCTATGCTACATGCCCAAGACCTAACACTGCATTTGTTGGAAGAGGCATGTAACACAACAGTCTACTTGTAGAACTAGAGTCCTCCTTAGATTCTTAGTATGATTACACCAGAGGAGGCTTTCTTAGGGAGAAATCCTTATGTGTCTCACTTCAGGATTTTTGGAGCCTATGTTTACTGTCATGTCTCTAAAGATTCAAGGAAGAAGCTTGAGACAACAGTAGAATTTGGATTTTTTCTGGGCTACACCGAAACTCCACACAATTACCGTGTGTACTTACCTTCCCTCATAATAAAAATTGTGTGAAGGGATGTAAATTTTGATGAGGAGAATGTGATGTGGTGCTCTCTAGAGAGGGAGCTTCAAATCCCACTAGAAGATGAGCTTTTAGCTCCAAAGAAGCGGCCTCAAGAATTTTTCGAGCAACCACAAATGGAGGAGTAAAGAGTGGAGACATCCCTTCAAGAAAAACCATCTAGAGAAGTGAGAAAAATAAACAGGCAACCTGATAGATTAGTGGAGGATGTGAGCAAGAATGTGGGAGCCCCTTCAATTTTGCACGGGAAAAGGAGGTCACTTGAGAGGTACACTAGCTACATGGCTTTAATGACTAAGCTTGTAGAGATTGAGCCATCCTATTTTGAGGAAGCAATAGATAAAACTATTTGGGTTGATGCAATGGTGGAATAATATGAATCCATCATGAAGAAAAATGTTTGGGAAGTGGTCTTGAGACTGGAAGATAAATAAATTATGGGTTCAAGATGGATCTTCAAGGTTAATCATGCAGTAGGTGGACACATAAAGAATTATAAGGCTATATTTGTGGCAAAAGTATTCTCTCAAGTTGATGGAATTGACTATAAGGAAACCTTCACTCTTGTAGTAAGGTATTCATCCATTAGATCAATTCTTACACTGGTTGTGCAGATGGGGTGGAAGATCAACCAGATGGATGTAAAAACAACATTTCTCAATGGTGTTATTGAGGAGGAAGTGTACATTAAGAAACGAGAAGGTTTTGAGACATTTGATCAAGAGTCTTATGTGTGTAGACTCAAGAGAGTGTTGTATGGTCTCAAACAAGAACCTCGTGCTTGGTACACCAGGATCGATAGTTATCTCACTAATTTCGGCTTCACCAAAATTGAAGTGGATGCAAACTTCTGCCATATTTTGGTAGAAGGTAAATTTATTATCATTGTTTTATATGTTGATGATTTAATATTAACATGTGATGAGCAACTGATAAGCTCTTTCAAGGAGGACCTTTCAAGGTGATTTGAGATGAAGGACATGGGTCTCATGCACTACTTCATTAGGTTCGAAGTATGGAAGGTGATGGGGAATTTTTTGTGTCTCAAGGAAATTATGCCACCAAGATACTGTAGAGATTCCACATGGAGAGTTGTAAGCCCATGGACACACCTCTAGCAGCCAACTGGAGGAAGGAGACCGTCACTTCAGTGAAGAGGTGGATGCTACCATTTACCAATAGTTAGTGGGTTCACTGATGTATCTTGTGAACACACGACTAGAAATTTTCTATGCAATCAACCAACTAAGCCTAGCTATGTTTAGAATAATCAAATTATATTGGAAGGATGATAAGCATGTTTTACGATACCTCAGAGGCACTACCTAGTATGGATTATGGTATAGACGAACAAAGGGAGTGAAGATATGTGGCTTCAGAGATGAATATTGGGTAGGGAGTCCATTTCACTGAAAGATTAAATTAGGTGTAATTTTTAGTATTGGGTTCATAGAGGTTTCTGGGTACAATAGGAAGCAAATATTTGTGTCGATCAACTTGGCAGAAGTAGAATACATGGCTGCAAGTCAAGCAACATGTGAGGAAATCTAAATGAGAAAGATACTTGTGGGACGGTTTGGTCAGATGATGGATCCAACTATTATATATTGTGATACTAAATGTTGCATTAAGCTCTCCGAGAATCTAGTCTTTCATGATCAATCCAAGCATATAGATACCTGGTATCATCATTTATGAGACTATGTGCAGAGGAGGATAATGTTGCTACAATACATTTTGACAGAGGAATAAGACGTTGGCATTTTGACAAAGGCTTTTTCAAGAGGGAAGTCCGATTTCCACAGTTGCAGATATGGGTGGTTGATAATCCCTTTCTTGTTGAGAGGGAGTCTTGAAAAATGTAGTAAGAAAGTCTCACTTTGATTTGCCTTAGTCAAATTGAGAAAAATCAAATTTCCACATTAACAAACAACTTGGATGTAGTTAACTTATATGACATGGCTCTTGTCACTTAGTTAGCTCAATAAATTCAAGTTAGAGGGCTTGGAGTTCAGTTAATCATGTGTGATTGCTAAATGTTAGTAATCTAGTTCAATTATATCTAGTTGTGTTCAGTTAGACTAGTTCTAACAGTTGGAGGAAATAGTGGAAGGCCAGTTGTGCAGTGGGACAACTGTATAACTTAGTGATAATCCAGTTAACTAATAAATAAACCTAAAATAACTAGTGCATGTAGATAATTCTAGTTCCCAACTGTGGTGGAGATTCCAAGTCAGTGTAACAAGCAATTGTAAACTAGTTTGAGTGTGTATATGTTGCATGCAATCAGATGATCAAACCTTGGGAATTGTGTAAACAATTGGAGGAAAATTCCTAAAAACAAGGGATAATTCTCTAGGAATTGCACAAGGAAATAGGGGCTCAAGTCTGGGTTGGAGATTCTCACTGAGCAGAGAGATAGGTTATTCACTTGCAGGTTGAGTTCAAATTGAGCTAGCAATTGTAATACATCTCTATTCATATGATTAATGAAAAGAGGCTTGAGGGGGTTTTCCCAATTGGGTTCCCCTACAAAAAATATTGTGCATGTGTGTTATTTATTGTTACATGTTTGAGACTATTGTTCTATATTGTGAATTGAATTCCACAGATTAGTAGATTATAATTGTGTCTCCTGATTTAGATTAAAATTTCTTGAGAGGTTACAAATATATCACCAAATTTCTACACTTCCCCTTCCAACTCAAAACCATCGTGGCTCAAGACTTATCAAAGTCCCCAAAATATAAAATAAAGTCCCAAAATTTAATATGAATGTGATTTTAAATGGTAGCAATTTCATATAAATATATATATTTATATATATGAATTGCTATATATATATATATATATATCTTACCTCTGCTGCCTTGACCCTATATATATATATATATTATATATATATATAATATCTTACCTCTGCTGCCTTGACCCTTTCCAATTTGAATTCCCCAACAAAAAAAACTAGAAATAAGCGAAAGAGTAAAGGAACAAATTCTCGATAATGTTCCCTGGCCTTCCTTCGAATTGTTTACTTAGAATTACCTCGGGGATAACCCTCTAGGAATACCTTTCCTCGGGTTCCATGAATGACAATTTTGATTCTCGTCTACTAACCGATCTCATCGACCTTAAATAAATTCCAAGTGTTCAGTCACTACTTCTTACTATGTAACTCCACATCTCTGTTAATGTGTATTATGTTATGGATTAGACTGATGATCGAACCCTTCCTGCTCTTATCTATGATTAATAGAGTGATGATCCTATCATTGATCAACAAAGTTGTGGTGCCTACTAAGCTTATACGAGAACCTCTCTCGTTGATTCATGGATCCTTTGCACATTCGTTGGCTCTACACTATACACAAACTTCATGGTAATTGCATAAGAGGACAAAAAGAATGATTGCAAAGACTAAATGCAAAATAAAATTAAACACTCCACACTCGTATTTCCCCCTCTCATCAGAAACCCTTTTCCTTTTATTAATGTGTCCACAAAAAATTGTTACAACAACATTTCATTTTAGATCCACGAAAGTAGAATCTAACTAGAAAGAAAATAGAAAATAAATCCACTCAAGTAGCTTTCAATCGTCCAGATGATTTCCATGCTACATTTGGCTAATAAGCCATTTATTGAAACAAACCTCACAATTCACTCAAACAAACCTAGACTTCAAGAAATTACATAAGAAATAAAATTTTTGCATGACGCTCCTGCATCATACACCCATGCTTTATTTTCATGGACTCTTTTCCATGAGCTCCCCTTCCACTGCTTTTCTATAACAATGCAACATATATCAAAGGTCTCTTCATCGAGTGGTTCCCTCATTTAAGAAATCCTTTCATCCATTCCTTCCAACACAATTTTTTTGTTTACAACTGAGCTTTCTACCTCTTAACTAGATGTGGTGCATGAATTTTCTAAACCTATTTCTCTTTGATTGGGCAGATCCTCCTATTAACTATCCCAGCAATTAATAATGAAATAATTGCAAGGATTGATTGAAACCATTCATGGTGACTCTATGTCTCGTGTTGGCTTCTTGCTCAAGGTACCCTCCTACTCTATCATTTGTAACACTATTCCCAAACTTCTCTTGCCCATTGTTCTTCAGAATTATGAATTGTTGCTCATTAATTTGAATCTCCTCTCTCATGATCATTTTTTCTATAGAGTGTGTTGACTGCTATGTACTCTCCATTAACACCCATTCATCAATCATTTCCTTCTCGAAATCAATTAAACTTTGTTCCATTGAAGGAAGTTCTATTGCCTTCAAACCCTTCACCGTATCCTCCATATTATATGATTTCTCATGCTTCCTAACTTTTGTATCTCTAGTCACCAATCGTTTCTCACTCATCAATAGTATGTTTGGATCTGTTGTCTCCCTAGTTCCTCATTATTTATAGGCAACAACACATGCTTCTATCCAAACTTTTCAAAAGTGTAGGTGTTCATTCTACCATCGTAGCTCAGTCTCCTGTCATATTTCCATGGTATTCCTAACAAGGCATGACAAATATCCATCTACACAATATCACAAAGAACTTGTTCTTTGTATTTTCAAATTTGGAACTCCACTTGACATTGCTCACTTACCAATATTTTATGGCCTTTCTGCAACCATGAAACTTTATACAGTATATGATGTAGCAGCCTCTCTAGCTGTAATATTTCCACCATTTATGTGGAAATAAGATTATTAATACTATCATATCAATAATCAAATTGCAATATTTACCTTTTGCCTTGCAGGTTGTTCTAAATAAGCTTTTCATCTCCACTAATTCATTTGCATCCATCACTTGCTTCATTAATAAAGCTTCTCCTTCTTTTGGCAAGTCAATACATTCATCCACTACCTTTGGAGGTTCAAGTTGTGGTTAAGTTTGTGTTAATTGTACCCCTTTTTGTTTTCCAACTTTTTGTGGACATTCATATGAATAATACCCCAACTGTCTACAAGTGAAGCATCTCACCTGATCTCTACCTCTACCTCGCCCTCTTGAAGAAGACCTTCCTCCTATGAAATCATTGGCTTTATATGGATGTGGTTGTTGGCTTAAACTGCTAATATCTCCTTTTTGTGGTTGCTCTTTTTTCCAACACTTCTTATTCTTATCCTCTAACTTTGCTTCCTTAAATTTTTTTCCTCAACCTTCAATGCAACCTTATATGCTTCCTCAAAATATATCAAGGAAATTAGCCTTAATTCATCCTGGTTATCAAACCCCAAACCATTTATATACCTAGAAACTCTCCAAGGTGTGTATTCTATATGTCTTGATCTAATATTTACTTTGTAAAATTCCTCCGTATAATCCCTAACATTCATCATCTTTTGTTTAATATTCTGCATCTTTCTAAACAACATTAAATGGTTATATATAGGAAGGAATTTACATTTTAATTTAGCAACCATCTTGCTCTAGTGCTCGATCGTTACTTTTTATTCAAGGCCCTTTCTTCTTGCACTCCATCCTACCATAGAGCCGCATGTCCTCTTAGATGTGTTACAACGAACATAACTTTCTTGTCTTCTTGTATCTCTGCATATTCAAAATGTTTTTTCAAAGCATTTATTCAAACCACCAATTATTATGGATCCAAACTTCCACTGTATGTAGGTACTTCGACCTTTGACACAAAGCCTAGACCAAAAGATGATTTTAGAATTCTAACCTCTTCAGGTTCTGAAGCTGTCTCCTCTTCCTCCTCTAGAAGTTCTTCATCAATTGTATCACTTGTATGATCATGATGCTCTATAGCCTCCATGGCTTCCAACCTTCACCGAAGAGTTCTCACCTCTTCCCTCAATTATACATTCGCAACTGGTCGACTTCTTCCTCGACCCCTACCTTTTCTAATTTTGATTTCCATTTTAAATAAAACAAATCAAATATAGGGACACATACCAATTCTTAATTTCCTCTTTTCTCAGAGCTTGTCAAGCTTTGATACCACTTGGTGAAAATTCATAGGACCTTCCCCTTCTGTTAGTCTCAGATCTTTGTAACCTTCCACCAGTGATTAAATATGCTCTTATAAAGTGGTCTTGGGGTGCTAAAGCCAATTTTTTGTCATTTTAGTGAGTCTTCAAGTAAAACTTTGGTCACTGGCTGTTAGGTCTAGGATTATTTTCACTGGCTATTAGATCTAGGATTGGTTCATGTCACCATTTGGATGAGTGTACCATCATTCAAAGAGTTGTCATCATTATTTCAATTTCCAATGGGTCATTTTACACCTTGTTTGTGCTTCAGTTGTGCTTAGGTAAGGCTCATTTCCCTTTCCTAGGGTTTTGAAGGTAATTTTTCTTGGATGGTCAAATCATCAACAAAAACTTGTATCCTGATGCTCATACACCTTCCCCTATCCTTAATATACATTATTAAACACTTCCCATCATTGATATCCCTCAAATTCATCATTTTCCCACAAACCCTAGAATATTGCTACAATTTGACACTTCTCTAGGTTAGGCTTGTGTTTTTCCCTTTTGGACCCCTTCCCCTCACTCAATCCTTGAAATTCCACTTTCCCCTACTTACTAACATCCCTCCCTACTTCCTAAAATTTTCTCAAGAAATTAGAAGCCCCTCATCCCCTTCATTTCCCTTCATTTCTACAAATCCCCTGTTCCACACATCAAGATAGGTTTGATTCAAATGATGTTTCTAAGAAAGAAAAGATGAATTTGACAAAAGTGAGAGAGGTTTTTTTCCAGCATAGACCCAAGAATAAAAATCTCCTTCATTTTTTACATAGGTCTCATTTTTTGGGAGAAATGTCCAAAACATCATTTGCCTCAGGGGAGTTGATGCACTTCTAGAGTGACCTTAGGAAAATCAATCTTTCTCCTAGCTGGAGTGACCAAATGACTTTCTTGATGAGTTAAATGATAACTAGACACAGAGATATTTACAATGAGCTCAATTTTGAGTTGAGTAAGATATTTACTGAAACAACACTCTGCATTTTGGCAGCCTCATTCTGCACATTTTGACCAGTCTTGGGACATTGAGCTTTTGACATGGCAAATGAGCTCCAAATTGAAAAATTCAATATTTTATGGAAATTAGACTCGATAATCTTTTCAACGAGCTATCCTACACTCAATCTAGACATCGGGAAGGTAGTCAGAAGTTGGATTGAAGTGGCATTGTGCATTTAGGAGGTGGCGCTACGCATCTGAGCTGGGCATTGCGCGTAGGGAGGTTTCAACAATGCAAATTTACACTGCATTGCACGTTGAGAGGTAGCGATGCACATATGTAGTTGGCACTACGCATCTGTAGTTGGCACTGCATGTTGAGTAGCAAAGACTAGAAAGCCTCCAAACTTCATAAAAACTTCCAAAGAACCCTCTCATCCCTCAAACAAGTAAGTGCACTCCCTCTACCTCATCATTGAAGTTGCCATTGAAGTGTTTGAAGGAATTTACCATGAAAAATGTCAAACCCTAGTTTCTCCCTCAATGACATTCTAGAAACCCTAATACCTCTATTTTTCCCACCACCTATCACTAAACCCTAAACAGCTTCTCTACATCACTCCATAACATCTATACCCACTCATCCTTCATCCCACAAGTTATATTTCAAAAAGGGCCCAAACCCCTATCCCTCACTTTCATAATTCATATCCTTCCCTTCATTTTCTAGCCTACCAATACACCTCTCAAGGTCATCTCCCATTCTCTTATTCCTAATCACTCTTGCTCACTTCCTTCATCCCTTTTCTAGGAGTGCACAGCCTCAAAATTTGCAAACATGGATAGATGAGAAGGCCAAAGAGACTAAAGCTACTGAGGTGCCCGAAACCTACATGACATACTAGAGGGAAACAAGGAGATTGTTTGCAGCTAAAAGGCAAGTGTTTGCTCCATAGGATGTGGAAGGGACCTTTCCTTCTTCATCAACTCATAGGCAAATACTAACTCCATAGGATGTGGAAGGGGATTTGACTTCTTCATCAACATAGCAGGTACGGGTGCAGTAGCTGCACAAAGGGAAAGAAAAAATGCTGGAGGAAAGTTTTGATGGTGAGGAGAAATATAGAGACTTTGATTTGGCAGAGCATGATAAGCTGGAGTAGCATTATACTCATAATGGCATGGAAATAATTAACTTAGAGGCTCAGGGTGAAGAAATAATAAAGGACATCATCATACAGGAAAAGGAGGCTCAAGTCCAAGCATTGATGGACAATTTGGAGAGGGCCAAGTATGTCATCACATATTTGGAGCAAGAGAACAAGCAGTTGAGTGAAAAGCAAGTCCTCATGGAGCTGGAACTTCTCAAGGTAAAACGACAAGGTGACAAGGAGGCACCGGTCACTTTCTCTCCTATTGAGAAGGAAATTGAGGATGATAGAGATTCTTGGCTTGAGAGAGTCAATTTTCACCTAGAGAAGCTGTTGCAGAAGGCCAATAGGGATAACCAGATGATCAAGCACATGGCCTATCATTACAGGACCCGAAACAAAATTTGCAACACGAGGGTCAAAAAGATGAAAGATAGGCTAAGGCGGGCTCTAAAGGGAAAAAAATAGGAGGATAGGCTTAGGTTGCTTGTTGAAGCTTCCTTGTCTCATCAAGATGCTTGATGGTGGTTTTTCTCGCCAATTTTGGTTATATTTGGAGAAGATTTTGTTTTTTGCAAATTTTGGAAAATTCACACACAGAAAAACTGGCTCAACGCACAGTGCCACCGGCGTTGCGGTCAATGGACAAATGGCTTGAATATTTGGATTCAAAGTGATGAGTACATGCACCCTATGGATTTTATAAGTTTTTGGGGCAGAACTGGTCCACCAAAATGTCAAAAAACACCCTAAAAGTGACCTTTCTGCCACTTTTTGGACACACAGAAGCAGTCTTGGGAGAATCAACTTTTGAGGGGTCAAATGAGATTAAAATGAAGAAATTCCACGTGTTTTGGAAAGTAGACTTGAAGGTAGTTCCAAGGAGCTATCATGAGCGCAATTTGGATGCCAGGAAGGCCTCCAAAAGGGACCTTAAAGTGGCGCTTCACATTGGTCCAGTGGTGTTGCGCGTTGGGCCAGTGGCACTGTGCGTAGGGCAAATTTTGCACAGGATGGCTATTTTTCTATGTTTTGACTGTGTTCATGGATTTTATCTCATGGAGGATGTTTTACTATGGTAAATGATGACTTGGCTTGTAAATATGATGCATAATTAGCAGTAGAGGGTAGATTCATTAGATTAAAAGTCAATTTGAGCTCAAATGAATCATTTTTGCACATTTAAAGGCAAGTTGTTAAGATGCCTATATTCCAGTTTCTTGTTCATAGTTGGTTAGATTATCTCCTCATCTTAGGGATTCAACCCATGAGGATGGGAGGAGGTTGAAACAATGCCTATATCTTCTTCTTCTTTCTCATTGTAAAGGGTTGGACTCAACTGGATGCTTATGCCTTGATGGTACATCATTTTGTAGCAGTTTAGCAGGAGACTAATAAAATTGTAGCTATTTCTTTGGGATTCATGTGGTATGGAGTTTTAGTTCAGTTTCTTCTCTTGTGATCATATGTTAATATTTTTTCTGTACTTCATTAATCATTTCATTGCTTCTAAGTGAATGTTTTCAAGTTTGATAGGCAGAATTCATAACATCAATCCTATGCTTTGGGGAAATATTCACCATTATATGTTTTCTACAGTCTAGGAAGGATACATGGTAATCACATGCTCTTCCTAGCTTCTCACTAGTCTTAAAACACCTCACCCATCAAACCCTAGAGTGTTAAACTTTATGCCTACCTTGCCCCATTGAACACCCTGCAATTTTGACCTAATTCCCTAGCCCTAACTCTCTGGCTCCTCTTGATCCAGCAAAACCTTTTCAAAATCAAAACAAACCTTATGCTACTATACCTAGCCTAATATCCTTTTCTTGATCCATTCATCTTGGCTGAGATCCTTATTGAGAGAGCCCTCTCCCAGCCTAGTAGGGCTAGCTACTTGGCTAAGCATGGTTTGTGATTACCCTGGAATTGCGTTCCTTCAGCCTGAGACTCAATCCAGGTGATAAAATTTTCCATCTCAAAACCATCATGGCTCAAGGCTTATCAAAGTCCCCAAAATATAAAATAAACTCCCCAAATTTGATATGATTGGGATTTTAAATGGTAGAAATTTCAGATAAATATTTATATTAATTCAAAATCTTACATCTGTCACCCTTACCCTTTCCAATGTGAATTCCCCTGCCAAAGAAAACCTATAAATAAGAAAAATAGTAAAGGCACAAAGCCTCAATAATGTTCCTTGAATTTCCTTAAATTGTTTTACTTGGAACTACCTCCGAAGATAACCCTCCGACCACACTGGGTTCTGTAAATGATGGTTTTGATTCTTGTCTACTAATGGATATCTTCGGCCTTAAAAAAATTCCAAGTGTTTAGTCATTACTCCTTACTTTGGAACTCTGTAGCTCTATTGGTGTCTGTTCTTCTATGGATTAGACCTGTGATCGAACCCCTCCTTCTCCGATCTCAGATTAATGGAGTATTGGTCCTATCTGTTAGAATCGGTCTGGTCAGTCCTCCGTCAGAGATCAAAACTCTTTATGCATTTCATGATTAGGTGTCCCGCTCCATTCTCCCAATTGTATTCCACTAGGGGCATGCCATAATCTGATGGAGAAGGTCATTATAGTCATTTCCCCCCTCATGTCTGGCTCCTGCTGGCTCAGGTCTTTTGTCAATCATCATCAAAGTCCATGACAGTCAAGGTCTGGTCCTTTAAAGGACAAAGGTCATTTCGAGCTCTAGGTCTAGGAATTCATCAATTTTGTACTTGAACATGTCGAGTAGAGCCATGCAGGCCAGAGTGAGGCCCTAACACAATTATGGTTTAGAAAGCTTCATCATCATGTGGATAGACTCCGACTCTTCTTCAAAACTCTATTTTGAAGAAAAGTTAAATAGTGTCATTTATGGAAAAAATTTCAAAAAATTCGTCAAGTGATTTTTTCAGATGCAGTCATGGTTTATGTGGCCACGTGTCCTGTCTTGCAACCCCTGCAAAGAGTGCTAAAAATTGCATCATTCGAGCTAAAATTTCAAAGGGAAAGTGAAAATCAGTGGGTTTTAAAGTCACTGAAAAAGTGCAAAACTCAAACATTAGAAAAATGGGTTTTTGAAGAGGAAAAAATTAAACCCATCTCTTCCAAGGCTATATATACAAATTTTGGTCATAAACAAATGCATTGTGCCATTACAAGTCTTGAAGAAGTGTTGGAAAGGTGTGAGTGTGCATTGGTGAGCGATTGACTGAGTTGGAGGCGACCTTGGAGAGCGCGACGCATATAACCAGGAGTGCGGCGCACACAGAGGGTGTGGCGCACATGCAGCCTGCCCATAGTCTAGTTTTCTCAAGCGCGCGACACATACCCAGAGTGCGGCGCACTGGGTTTTGCGCGCGGCGCATACAGTCAGAGGCTTAAGCGAGCAACTGGAGTCAGTTGGAGGTGAAGACAAGGGCACGACACACACAACACTGTTATAGACATTTTTGGGCACTTCAACCTCAATCATAAATGTCCATAAATTGAGGGCTCCTAAGTCCCTAAAAGTGTTGCTTCATTTCCTAAAGGAACAAGGTCAACTGATTACATCATCTCCCAAAAGTTCTCCACTGAAAACTGCTCATAAATGGTCAAAACTGGACCATACTGAAAGCTCAATGCAGAGGGTGTGATGCATATCACCTTCCTAGTGTATAGGGTGCGATGCATATTGATTTAATCCTCTGTAGGGTGCAATGGTCGGGAATGGACAAATGGTAGGGACCAAAATGCGAGGTGGAAGATCATGGAATCTTCCAGAAGCTTCCCCTCTGATACTTGCCTCTCCATTTTCGACCAGGGATGAGTAAGAGATCATCATTCTCCAAGTGGAAGCAGGAACTATCAGAGAGAAGACACTAATCAAGATCCCATAAGATGACTCACCTCTCTGTAATCATCTATATATGGATCCCTCATCACAGAGATCCAGAGGCTGGAATTTTGTATCTTATAGAGAAGTGTTGTTGGTATTCTAGTGTACATTCACAGTGTTGGGTGATCTAGCCTTGCTTGAGGTGAAGAAGGGCTTCTTAGTTGGAGGATGATGCTGGGTCAGAGCACATGGTTGTAATCTTCTTGCTACTTTTCATCTGAATAAAGCTATTTTTGTTTCCTTCCATATTCTTGTGTACTTGTTTATATATGCATGTATATGGTTAATACACATATGATCCTGTATTATTTATGAATTTAGATCCTTGTTT
>APFE031749410.1:95070-107259 GCA_000404065.3 Pinus taeda
ATCACGTGGTGAACCTGAAAGGAAAATTGTTAAGCAAGATCAACTTAAAATAAATTCAATGAATCTAACAACGCTTTGCAACTTAACGCACAACATCTAGAGGTCTAGGCTAGAGACGTATTCCGGCGTCGTAAAGCCTGGTAACTATTGATTTCAGTGTTGGTTGGGTGATTCCTCCACTCTGAGATAGCAAGTGCCACTACGGACTTGTGCTCCCACGTACCATCGAGTATATATTGGGAGACCACAACAGGCTGCATCCTTTATCCTTAGGAAGCCGTGTCTGTTGCCCTATCGATCACAATGCACCGAACACAGCATTCGGAAATATTAACTGTCGTACCGTAAAAAGTATTTTGCAGTTTTGCAATTGGTTTGGTAATCCTCTCTGCCTAGATCTCTAGAGAAGTCCATTTTTCTCCTTTTCAGACTCCTTAAAGGAAAAGGTCCTCTGAGCACTTGTCACTTCAGGCTCAATAAAAATCGAAGGCGACTAGAGTCATCTTTTGTTTTTTCTCGACTCTTTAAAATTGAAGAAACAAGTTGTGTCAAAGCGTCTAAAATTAATTTAATTCGAAAAACTTTTTCCCTTTTATTTTGAGTTGATCAAATAATCCGCAATCGTGGAAGAAATTCAATCAAATCCTCGTCGTTCGCGAAGACTCATGAGTCAACTGTCATTGACTCTGGAAGTGAAACCATTCCGGATGAAGCAAACTCGTTTAACCGGATTGAAGTCCCCTAGGTTGGTTGGAGCAAGCACTCCAACATCCTCAGAGGCTCCGGTTACTCCGAACATTTCTGGAATCCCTGCCTCTAGAGAAGAAATTCCGCAACAACAAAAGGACATTACAACTGATCCTAGTGTGATGGTTAACACTTCTATTCCTGAACCGGCTCCGTCTATAGCCGATTCAGAAGGTGTTACTCCCCAACCGTCTGCTGCTGCAGAACTTACATCTTCTTCGGCACAAGAAATATTTTACGGACCTGATGGTCTGCCTCTTCCTCCTAGATTGATTTCCATAGAAGAGATTGTGGAAGATCCTCCATCTAACACTCCAATGCAACTTGGAGTTGGGATTGCCCTATATCCTTCTTCATCAGAAAATATTCACCCACCCTCGGAAGTTCCTGAAGAATCGCTAAGGAATCTTTTGGATAGGCTTAATATGTCTGAACAACCGTCAACATCAAGGACTATGTCACCCGACATGGCAATAGCGGAAGCTCCTTCTGCTATTCCGACAATGTTCATCGGCATGCCATCTGTCCCAACTAGCTTTCGACAGTATGGACTATTCCCGTTTTTTCGTCCGGAATTATATCTGGAATCTCTTATGTTGAGTCTCGACAAATTGATCCGTCACAAGGTCAATTTGGGCAAACTGGTCCCCAAAGGAAAATTATTCCTTTGAGTACTGGATTACCGTCGTATGGAGGCTGTATACCCTTTCATTGTCCTCCTCAGAAGCACAACCATGCGTGAGTTCGCAACAAAATTTGGGTTATGCTGGAATCACAACTAGCAGTTGGGTACCAATCCTGTCTCAACAACCAAGAGTTGTATGCTCAATACAACAAATTTCACCTATGAAAAACATCCCCACTACGCCGGCTATTGTGGTAGTATCGTAAGTACAAGCGTCACCAGTTGTATGCCAACCTCAAGTTTCACAGGCTGCAGTACAACAATCTCTTGTACCTCTGACACAACCACAGTCACCAACTAGTGGAATGGCACAGGTTCAAACGGGAAACGCCAATCCCCATCTTGGTCAAACAGTCAATACTGGACAATAGTCCATGGCTTCACAACCATGTCTGGTGCAATACCAACAACCACAATTCTAGCAAGCTTACCAAGGATATGAGCAACAAGTCTTTGCAAATAATGGGCAGCCGTATCAACCATATCATAATGGTTATGCCAATCAACCTTACCAAAGTTACCAACATCAAATGCATTATGCTGGTATGCAAAGACCAACTGCTCAAACGATTCCATCTTATCCTGGGTATGCTCAGCCAAGCCTAAATCAACAATTTCCTTTCATGGCAACTTTAGAGTTACCGGCTTTAAGTCGACTAACGAACGACCCAATTGCCTACGCCCCTTGGCGGCCGGCGATTCTGCATAAAATTCCGTCGAATATTCCTAAATTTAATGGAAATCTGGGCGAAGACCCATCGAATCATGTGATGACCTTTCATCTATGGTGTTCATCAAACACTCTCAATGATGACTCGATTCAGCTTCACCTCTTTTAGCACACGTTAACTGGTCCGGCAGCAAAGTGGTATATCGAATTTCCTAGAGATTCGTTTGATAACTTTAGTACCCTAGCCACAACCTTTTTAACCCATTTTCAGTTACCTGTCAGGTACGTAACAGGAACTGAGCTACTTACCAATTTCAAACAAAAGACAACCACTCACATATCCGATCATATTCATGAGTGGCAATGTCGTCGTAGAATGGTAAAAACATATGTTCCTAATCAGCTGTTGGATGAATGGTTTATTAACTTGTTGTTACCCACTATTACAGAAGATGTGGGAAAAGGGAGGAGTCGTCACTGAAGAGCAAGTTATTGCTCGTGCACAATATCTAGACTTGATCAATACTCAGTCTGGCACGCTCTACAATAAAATCCCTGATGCTCCTAGACCAGAATTCTTCGTTCCTCTACCTCCTAAATCAAACAAAGACTCTCATGCCGGCGATGGTGTGATAGGTACCACAAGCACTAAAACTGCGAAGGCCACATCGAAAAAGGCCCGCACGGTTTCGAGTCAAGATGCAACTGAGGAACTTCTAGCCTCAGAAGTAAATGTCATTTCAATGGAAAAAGACAAAGAAACCAAGCAGCCAGGAGGCAAGAAGAAAAAACAAGGGAAGAAGAAAAACTAGGGAGACTTGTCTCCTAGAAAATCTTCTACGAACCCTTCTGGGAATACGAAACCAAAAAATCCATGTAGTATATGTGGCGAGGATCACTGGACCAAAGAGTGTCCATATAAAGAAGAACTTAGAAAATTCTTTAAAAGTTCAAAAACCTCAGTTGCACTGACTGATCCGTTTCCAAACCCAAGAACAAATCTAGTTGCTAGCGAAAATGCTTCTCCGTCCCAAGTGCTAATTTTTTCAGTCTCAAAGCAACTGAATGATGTTCCCATAACGACAAGGAGTAAAGATTACGGGAATCCACAGATGTTGAACAACAAGGATAATGATCAACCTAGTAGTTCAACAATGACTTCAACCGAAGTCGTGCCACCCATCATTCCTTAATTAACAATAAAGCCGCCAAAGGGAGTAGTACAAAAATTGACCATTAATCCTCGTGCCTGAGCAACACAATGCTATAATATAGTGGAGGATTTAGCTCAATCGCCATCTGCGATGTCGACTCTTGAGGTACTGCAAAATTGCCCCTCCCAAAAGCAGGCTTTATTATCAGCAATAGGTGGGATTGACCCAACGGATTCCAATCTTGTATTTTTTAATCATAAAGGATACGACCCTCAGTTACCAGCTCAACTAGCTTTCCTCATTCAAGTGAAATCCCTCAACAAAAATGTTCATAGAAAAATTATTGATGAGGGGGCATCCACATGTATCATGTCGATGAGTTGCTGGAAAACTCTAGGGTCTTCATCCTTGTCACGATCATCAATGACATTGAAAGCATTTGATGGACGAACATACACCCCGTATGGGATACTAAGTAGCTTGCAAGTCGAACTGGGGGGCAAAACAGTAGAAATAGATGTTGAAGTCATCGACGGGAATCCTGATTACAACATCCTACTAGGAAGACCCTAGATATATTCCATGGCAGCTATTGCGTCGACCTACTTTAGGAAAATTTCATTTCCTTCCCAAGGAGGAATTACAATCATCGACCAACAAACTTTTCTCCCCAATAGTTCGCAAGTTACGGGAAGCATTCCGATGATCCATGGAAGCCCTAGCATGCTTCATAATATCAGAGTAGGCCTACTAAAAGACCCTATGTTAATGGGAACTTTTACCCTACCACCTCCTACGAATTTGGCGGAAGTGGTTAATGTAGGAACCTGCAATATGATATCTTCCATTCAAAAGATGTCAGAAAACGATGTTAAAATGGATCATTTTCAAGTTTTGCCTCTAACCCCGCTGGAAATATTATAGCAATCAATGTTCTCAGCATGGGAGGCAAACCCGCATCAACGCTCGTCGAGCATTTGGATAAATAGGTCTAAGGAATATGGCACCCCTTCAGATCCTTGGTCGCGAGTACACTCTACAAACGAAGGAATCATTCAATCGATGATGATTGATGGGGCACCATGGGAAGATTACCACCATCATTCCCATCTTCTGACTTGGAAAGAAGATAATTTCGGCGACCTACACCATCCTTCAGTATTTGACTTTCTGATGAATACTATAAACACAGTCGATTCTGAGAGAAACCTATCCAATATCAAAGAGACTACTGCCATAAATATCTCAACCAAAACAGATGTTGTAGAGAATATTCATGTTGGAAAATCTTGTTCTTCTTCCGAACTGGAAATATATAACACTCTCTTTCGCGAGTTTAGAGATGTCTTTGCTTGGTCATATGATGAAATGCCAGGTACCGACTCAAGCATAGTTGAACACGAAATTAAGATGTATCCATATGTCAAACCGGTACGACAACGGCTAAGGTAGGTGCACCCCAAGAAAGTCGTTGCCATCAAGGCGAAAGTTGAAAAACTCCTCCATGTTGGTTTCATTTACCCCGTTCCTCTAACCGATTGGGTATCAAATATTTTTCTTGTGATGAAAAAACAAGGAACGATTAGAGTGTGCGTCGAGTATAGGGATGTAAATCAAGCTTGTTCGAAGGACAACTACCCCACGCCCTTTATCGGCCATATAATTGATGAATGCGCCGTATGCGAAATCTTTTCATTTATGGATGGATTTTTCAAGTATAATCAAATAAATATCTGCCCACAGGACCAGTCAAAGACTGCGTTCATTTGTCCATGGGGCACATTCACATATCGCAAGCTACCCTTTGGTTTGAAGAACGCAGGGGAAACTTTTCAGAGAGAAATGAAATATGCTTTCCATGACATCAAAAACATCGTTCAACCTTATTTTGATGATCTCCCAGCTCATTCGCGAAAGTGGACCGATCATCCGTGCCATTTGAGAGCAATATTTCTACGTTGTCGACACTACAAGATATGACTCAATCTGCACAAATGTGTGTTTTGTGTCAGTTTTGTTCGTTTACTTGGCTTCGTCATATCAAATGATGGGATTCGTCTCGACCCTTGTAAGGTTTAGGGAATCATCGATTTGCCTCCACCTTCAAATTTCCTTCAGATTCAGAAACTCCAAGGGAAAGAAAATTTCCTTAGAAGGTTCATTCCAAATTACACCAAACTAGCTAAAGGTTATACTCGTCTATTGAAAAAGGAAGTACCCTTTGTTTGGGACCAGGTCCCGCAAGCCTTCTTTGATGCTTTAAAGAAATCTCTAATACAAGCTTCATTAATGTATGCCCCAGATTATCAAAAAGACTTTAACCTGTATCTGGTTGTAGCAGATATGACCATAGCAATGGTTTTAGTTCAAGAAGACAATGGAATTGAACATCCTATATATTATTTAAGCCGAAACTTAAATGATACGGAAATGAAATACTCCTACGTTGAAAAGCTCGCTCGTGCAGCTGTTCAAGCGATACAGAGATTTCGACACTACGTCCTCTTCAGGAAAACTACCATTTTATCAGATTGCAACCCCATGACCTATATATTGTCGCGACAGTTGCTGGGGGGGAAATATTCAAAATGGATAGCAATTCTACGAGAGTTCGATTTGGAATTAAAAATATCCAAATCAAATAAAGCACTAGTATTCGCGAAGTTACTATGCGATCTCCCATCGTCATCCAACGATGCAACATCTGAAGAAGCAACCTTGGATAAAACCTTGTTTCTGATATCTTCAAGTGATCTGTGGTACGGAGATATAATCATTTATCTCTAGACACAAACATACAGGTCTAATACCTCATGCTCCGAACAACGACGTATTCGATACCAAGCAAAAGACTACGTGATCATCAGTGATACTCTTTACCGTCATGGTATCGATACAGTTCTGCAGAGGTGCCTCACTCTCAAGGAGGCCGAGAAAGTCCTGAATGAATGCCATTCAGGCGCGTGTGAGGGGAATCAATCCGGTTATGCTACGGCGCAAAATATTTTACGAGAAGGATACTTCTGGCCAACAATGTTCAAAGATTGCATAACATCAGTTAGAAGTTGTCATGCTTGCCAAATTTTTGATAGCAAAACCAGAAGACCACTCGCACCGCTGCAACCAGTAGTAGCTGTTGGGCCATTTGCCAAATGGGGCATAGATTTCATGACATGTAACCTTACCTCAGCCGGGGGGCATGGGTACATAATAGTCGAGGTAGACTATTTTACCAAATGGGCCGAGGCGATGCCTACATTAAACAACAACGATGAAACAGCTACCCTTTTCTTTTTCAATCACGTAGTCTCCAGATTCGGCGTTCCACAAGCCATAGTCATAGATCATGGATCGCATTTTCACAATCACATTATGGTTGAGTTGGCTGCCAAATTAGGACTATCCCACGATAGCTCTACTCCGTACTATCCGCAAGCTAACGGACAAGTTGAAGCAATCAAAAAAGTCCTAAAGCGCATGCTACAAAGGATGATTGGAGTCCACAAACAGGATTGGCATCTAATCCTTTACTCGGCTTTGTGTGCATATCGGACATTGGTAAGAAATGCAACCGGATTCACACCTTTTCAATTGGTGTACGGTCTGGAAGCAATCTTATCGGTTCAATGTGAAATCTCGTCCCTCAAACTCGCAGTCGACCTTCTCCCTGGAACCTCAGAAGAAGAGGCTCGTTTCTTGGAACTAATCCATTTGGATGAAACCCGTCATGATGCAGCTTCGGCTAACGAAGCTCATAAGAAGCAAGTCAAAGCACAGTTCGACAAGAATGTCAAACCTCGCGTCTTCTCAGAAGGTGACCTGGTCTTACTTTACGACCAAGAATCCGATAAATCGGGAGCAGGGAAATCCAAATCATTATGGATGGGTCCCTATATTGTTAAACGTGTACTAGCAAAAGGAGCCTACGAGTTGATAGATTATGATGGGATTCCACTAGCGCAACCTCGCAACGAGTTGTACCTCAAGTGTTACTATGCTTGATTTCGCATAGTAATCCTCGTGCTTTTCTTACATTTTTGTTTTCGCCAAAAGCATTTAGTTTGGTTAAATAATCCACTTTTTGCATTTGTCGTAGATGTTGAACCTACTGGAATCATTCATTGGATATGCCGATGGAGCAAGTCGTAGTTCGCAGAACCTGTCTTCTACGGCATGGGCCATTTTCAATACCAGTGGCGAGTTAGTAAGTTTCAGAGGAGTGTGTATTTTTTGGTCTACGAACAATATCGCTGAATACAGTGCATTGATAGAACTCCTTTCTGATGCCATCACACATGGCATATGCCGACTTGTCGTTAAGCTAGACTCACAACTCGTCATTCTACAACTCACCAGCATCTATTGTGTATGAAATCCAGCTATCTATCACATGTTGCTAAGGGTCAAAAATTTTGAAAGACAGTTTGATTTCATCCAATATCAACATATTTCCAGAAGTTTAAACACATTAACAGACTCGTTGGAAAATTTTGTGTTAGATAGACATTTATGGAATTTATAAAAAGAAGCATCACATCGATATATGCAGCAGGATTATATAACTTAACTAAAATAAAGCTCTGAAAATCAAAAATATATTTCATCACTGTTTATAGTCTGTACATAATGTTCTGTAACCAAGACAAAATTGGTCAAATGACCCAAAACTCAAAATGCTAGGGGGCACCCTAGTCTAATGATGCTGGTGATAACAAGTCGCCGCCTGTGCAATCATGTGTAAGAGCCTAGTCCATCGACTCGGCACTCCAGTAGTATGTCGCTGCAACCGCAAAGGCAGCTTATCGGTCCTCACATCCAGGATACCAAGGGTAAGGCCCTCAATCTGGTCCTGTAGTGCTGACAGAGTCTCGACCACATCAAGGTCGCGAAGGATGGCCCTCCCAACAGCCTCTCCTGCTGGAGCGGCCGCTGGGTCTCTGCAGCGTACTGCCGGTCGAACTGGTCCAAAATCTGCATGAGCACATGAGTTTTGATTAGTCTTTATCATAAGAATATAAGAACATTACAAAGAACAATGAACAGAGATATGGTCAGAAGAATTACCCATGGCACCCCACTGCTCACCAACCAGTAGCACCAAATCCAGATCACCTCAGAAATCCATACCAGCATATGGGAACCTGGCATAAACCATCTCCTGATGGTCAAACCACTCAAAGAATGTCTCAGAAAAAGAAATTTGGGGCTGGCCAGCATGGTGAGACATGAGATCAACCCCATCTCTGCATCCTTGGTTCAGTCGGTGGAGGTAGGCCAAGTGAAATATACTGCGGCTGCATCAGTGGGATTCTCTCCAAGGCAAAAGCGGTCAAAATAGAACCATAACCAAAGTTCTTGGATCTTCCGCTTTTCACCTTGGTCAATTGTTCTTTCATCACAGAAAGTACTGCATCACACCAATTGAACACCTTCAGTTCAAGGCATTCCAAATAATACTGCATGTAAGATCTGTTGGCTATATGAAGAGCAGAACTACCAGCCAGTCTAGCAAAAGTGAACAGAATGGTCTGCAAGGGCCAGCCAGTTACATCTCGAATATTGATCTTGCCGTCTGTACTCAGCTAAGATCCCTCTCTGTAATGTCGGTGAATGTAATCCCTCATGGACTCACCCCCACGGGCGGATCCTGATAATGAGAGAGGGGCACCATGCCTCGATAAACCGGTCAGAAAATAGATGTCCACCACTGTCAAGGGGATCGATTTGCCACTAATCTGGAATACCTGGTTGATAGGATCCCAGGCATTGAGGAAATATTGCAACAAACTGATTTGTTGCCTCATGCTAGAGATATGGAAAAACTTTAACAAGCCACAGTTCCGCAATGCAGCTATTGTGCCCGGATCATGTAAAGCAACAACGTCCTCTTCTTCATGCTCATGTTCTCGCCATGTAACAACCATTTTGCTCTGATGAATCTCTGAAAAACAAACAAGGGAAGAGTGAGGATCTTCATTTGGTAAAAAAACAGCAAAAATTCATGAGGAAACTGTGCAAAAACTTTCCTCCCTGCGTCCATCGCACCCCAGCAAGTGTACTAGGAGCGATGCATACTGACTAGTCAGTGGAAAAATCAGTATGCATCGCACCTTTCGACTAAGGAAGGGTGCGATGGTCCCAGGGCAAGTTCTTCAAACCCCAAGGGCTTAGCAGGACAAGGAAACAAACTCAGAATCCAAAATGAAAGGCATGTAATGAAAGAGCACAAGTTTAGCTCTTACCTGGTCTGAACGGCATCGAGAATCGTCCACAGAATCTCTCGGAATCCGCTGGTGAAAATCAGGGGGGAAAAGCACCTCCAGAGCTCCAACAAACCAAATTCAAATGAAATGGTAAAATGGGAGGTAAAAGTCACTTTTAATTTACTATGCACGTAATTCAAGTAAAATATTAGTGTTTTTAACTCATTTATCAACCATATGTTTTTATTTCTAATTGGTTTGATGAAGCAAATGAACAGGTAGTACAGTCTCTGAAAGAATGAAATGCTAAGGGTGAATAAAAAACTCAATGATCATCATCGCGAGCGATGTTGTCACAGATTTCAAGCTCATTAAAAAATAAACCCTCCACGAGCAGTTTTAGCGCATAGTTCAAGCTCGTTAAAAAATAAACATAAGTCATGAGCACATGTTTCCCCCAGCGTTTAAGCTCATTAAAAAATGAACCGGTAAATAACCATTGTGAATACCTTATCGCCAGCTTTTGAGCCTTTGTCGTGTTCTCGCCATCACCTCCACTCTGTTTTTAGCCGATCATTCACCCCCATATGATTGTTTACCCCTTCGAGGAACATCTACGAAGAGTGATTCTATTATCCATCCTTGTGACACTACTGTGATTAGAAAATTCCAAATCTTACCTGGAATCAGTTGCTACCCGAAACCATCACTCGTTCCTCGAAAACGAGTCTTCTTTAAGCTCTTTTCACCTGAATCGTAAAATATGAAAACATTGTTGAGTGATTGGCCTCTCCGTCTCATTAAAGGCATCGGAAGTGCTATCCCTCCTCTAGATTTTAATCTTTTTGGACCTGGGGGATTATTACACAAAAATATCGAGCGCTTGTCTTGTTCGGCTCGTTAAAACTATCGAAAATTCATCCATTTTGTATTATTTTACGCTTTTTTGGACTTAAGGGATTATATAACGAAAAAGAATCTTTGGACTCTCCTTTCTGTTTCTTTCAGACTCTCTAAAATTGAAAGATACTGAGTTATCTTTGTCGTTAAACTCGTTAAAACCTAATAGCGACAAACTCGTCCAAATGGATGAGAACGAGTTTCACTATCGCTAGGCTCGCTAAAATATAGTGACAGGTTCACCCGAATGGCGGATTATAGAACAAGCATATGTTATCCTCCTCAAGCTTGACAAAAATAAAGAGGTACTGGTCAACAATGACTGGGGAAAATTGGGAAGAAAACTTGAAGAAATTTTATTGGTAGCAAGTCGCTCTTGAACATGACACTTTCCTTTCGCATCCATGTTGGGTTGGGTTGTTCCGTTCACTGGTCATCACCATTGGTCTGTCACACCATCTATCTTTGGGGTTAACGCTACCAATCCATCATTAGTGTCGCCAATATGTTCAAGAGAATTCATTCAGACAATTCACCTGTGTCTCACCCACTGCAATACATTCTTGCTTCATTCCTTCATGACCGCCATCCTGAACCCTGTATTGCTAGTTTTTTTTCACCTCCAAAATCATTTGCTTCGTTCCATGTCATTGATGTGGGATTCATTAAGGCCCTCCTATGACGGGTTGCTTCTTGTCGACATCAGCTCATTATCCAAGAAGTTGACTTACGAACAACCCTTTCAGTACTTTGAAGCTTGCATGCCTCAATGGCAAGTTTCTCACTTTCGGTGACAGGTTTACATCAATGGCCTTCGACCGAGAGATTTTATGTGGTATTCGACGCCAAGTCCCTTTTCACACCACGTGAATTGTATTGTAGTACCTTGAGGGTCATTGTCATTATTGGTGATTACTCTCACGTCTATTAACAGCTTACATCATTGGCTGGTAATCAAGTGATGTCTTTCCTTGTTCAACTCCAGAACATTTTTCACATGGATCGACTTGTACTGTGAGTGAAGATTGAACAAGTTTTGAAGACCCCGGATCTAGTTTCATCCATCTGGGCAGCGATATATTCAGGAATATAAAGACATCAAATGTACATCATTGTCGAACAGATGATCATCCAAATCAAAGGATGATGAGTCCATATCATCAGTCTGTCACGCAGACGATTGTCTGTCCTATGTACATGAAAATGAATTTATAAAGCTGAGCATGGGAATGCCCGCCTCAACTAGATCATAAAAAAAAATGTTGTCAAAATAATGTATTGTATTGTATCTTATTACAGGTCACCTCCCAGCTCGAAAAAACTTCAGATCCTCATAGTAAAGCATTTCACCCAACATCAGAAAGATTAATGACCTCATGCTTTAGGGGGCAACTGTTATAGACGCACTTCAACCCCAATCATAAATGTCCACAAACTAAGGGCTCCTAAGTCCCTAAAAGTGTTGATTCACTGCCTAAAAGAACAAGGTCAACTGATTACATCATCTCCCAGAAGTTCTCCACTGAAAACTTCTCATAAATGGTCAAAACTTGACCATACTAAAAGCTCAATGCAAAGGGTGCGATGCATATCACCTTCCCAGTGTACAAGGTGAGATGCATACTGATTTTCTCCTCTGTAGGGTGCAATGGTCGGGAATGGACAAATGGCAAGGACCAAAATGCGAGGTGGAAGATCATGGAAGCTTCCAGAAGCTTCCCCTCTGACACTTGCCTCTCTATTTTCGACCAAGGATGAGTAAGATATCATCATTCTCCAAGTGGAAGCAGGAACTATCAGAGAGAAGACACTAATCAAGATCCTAGAAGA